>VWZS01010331.1:57825-139246 GCA_013397075.1 Rhabdornis inornatus | reverse complement strand
AAGTAGGAGTACCAATATATATATATATATGTAGGTGTACAGCATATATATATATATATATATATATATATAAATATTTCAGCCAGTGGTTTGCACCTCCTTTTCTTCCACTCTCCCATAAGATCACTGAGAAAATCACGACTCTCCACACAATTACTGAGGGCATTAAATGTATTTAATCTCTAATTTTCACACAGGTATTTTTAGCAAGCTAAGTAATAACTAAAAGAAGTGTTTCCTCTCACAGCACACAGTTGTGAAACTTTAATTTATATGTTAATTTTTTTTAATTAAAGGGGAAAAATGTAGAATTTGGCTTAGTTTTCTTTAAAAGTACAGCATAATAGTCTAACATTAGGCTGAAGGACAATGGTGGAGAGGTCTGACAGTTACCTGAAGACATCCAGGTAACCCCAAGGCTGAACTTGGAGTTTCCTGGTGCCTTGGAAACAGCCTGAGACAGTGGATTCGCTTCTTCCAGGGTCACCTTGTCAGAAAACTCCACATTTTGCATTTAGTAAAGCAGTGCCTTGGAGCAGGAGGCAGCTCTGGGCTCTCTGAAGAAGAGCAGGGAGGGGAAGGCACAGCCCTGGCAGCAAATGAAGGAAAAAAATGACAATGTTTGAAAACAGATGAAGCCAGAAGCAGCATTTTCAGTTTTTGAGTCTCCTGCTGCTTCTCTACTGCTCAAGGCAAAGAGCTTGAGAGCACGAGTGTGGTCATAAGCATCTGAAATTTGTTTTAAAGTGGCCTCTAACAAGATTTGGGGGTCGTGATTCATCCCTCTGATGTCACAGAAATGAAGGGAGCGTGTGTCACCTGGCCACGTCCCCAGATGGGCTGAGGAGGCAGCAGAGAAAGGCAGAGAACACTGCAACATTGAGAACTGTCTCACTCTGAGTGGCACCATTCAGTGTTTTCTCACTTGAAAGGTTTTGATCAGCAAGAAATAATTCTGAATGAATCCTATTTTATTGTTAAATATTACTGTCACACTGCTGAGTTAACAACCTTGGTGAAGAATTCTGAAATCCCACCCTATTGGCCAGTTCTGTGCTGAAAGTTTAGGGATTTTTTCATAGAATTATGGAATCCTCAAAAGGCCTGGGTTGAAGGGATCCTAAAAATCAGCCAGTTCCAACCCCTGCCATGGTGGTTTAGGTTTGGAGTGGGACATATTCTCTCCAGGGATCATACCCATGCAAAATACCTGTGGAAGGTCTGATCCTAAAGGATGCAGTAAAATTACCATGAGACATTAAATAATCCTCCTTTCTTGAACTTTCCTGTGTTAAAACACTAATTCCCATGCTGGCTTTAAAAAGCCCACTTGTAATCTCCATATTAAGGTCTATAAACTTCACCCTTAACTTTTTATTTCTGCTTTATTCCTGTTCTTTGCGTTGCCAAATATTGCTTTTGTGTAATTGAAACAGAGCTGTAGTTTGATTATTAAACAGGGAAGGTAATTGTGTTCAGCTCTAAAGGGGGAAGCAAATGTGGACAGTAAGAAAAAGAACTTAAATTGTGGAAAAATTGCTATTTTTCTCAGAGCAGAGCTAGAGAGCAGATGCTGCTGGGGGACAGCAGTCCCAGCTCCAAGTTTCTGGTTCCATGGGGTGCCTCAGGGAAAGGGGTTTGACAAGAAATTTTGTAAGGGTGGTGTATGGAATTATTTTCTTTTCCCCACCCCTCTGTTTTCATCTGCACCTTGCAGAATATTTGCATTTTATTATTGTGTTGTAGGACGTGTCCCCCAGCTGTGGTTCAGCCTGGCTTTGCACCTGCAGTGTGGAATTCTGGTGGGAACAACGCTCGGGAGTCTCAGGGAAAAGCAGGATATCAGGTGTGCTCAGCACCACGGGGGATTTCCTGTTTGAAGCCTAAACAAACAGAGCAAGCAGCATGTGACACCACACGGGTCCCATTTTAAACCCTAAAATCAGAAGGGCACAATGCAGATCTGTGCCATGGCCTGGATGGGCACGAGCCAAGTGATGCAGCTGGTGCTTGCCAGTTGTTGACACGTCCAGGCAGGGCACATTCCTGTTTTATCTGCCACAGCTGCTAAAACCAAAAATAAATACTAATTTACAATGAAAATCTGAGGTTTGAGTNGCTGCTGCTGCTGCTGAGCTCCCACCTTCTGTGGGCTCTTTTTTAAACCTGAAAATTTCACAGCTCGCAGCTTTGATGCGTTTCCCCACGAGTCCCTGAGCTGCTAACTGTCCCCTTCTCAGCAATCTTCCCCCTGTCTGCACTCTGACCTCGTGGAGCTTGTCCAGCTCCAGTTTACTTGTTTCCCTCACAGCTTGTTCTCACGGCGTGGTGGTTTGCTCAGAGCTTCGAGCCAAGGTCACGCAGATGCTCGGGGTGGAAATCCAGCCAGGGATCAGAGACAGAGCTGAGCCCTCCCAGGGGAGTTTAGCAAGGCTGAAGTTTAAAACAGCCTCCCCACATCTTCACAGAAATGACATCAAATATAGTTCGGATATAATTTGCCCTTTGATTTCCCTCTCAGCCATTAAAAAAAAATAAGGATGTTTCCTACTTTTACATATTTCTTCAGACATGCCACATGATGTGTGTGTCATCCTTTACTTTGAGGTGACACCTGCAAAGATTTTCAGCCCAGTTATCCTGGCAGGAGCTCAGATGCTGTTTTTGAGCTGTGGATGGCTTGGAAGGGCAGGACCAAATCTGGTGATTGGGACTCTTCATGTGCCAGGTCAGAGAACAGCTTGGGAGGGATGCTCATGTTTACCACCAGAAACATCTGAGATATGTATTTTTCCAAACATTTTTCTCTCTCAAAGATCTCTCAGCTCTGCTAAATCCTGAAGATAAATGGAAAGAGAGAATTTTCAAGAGCACGGAGTGACAGGACAAGGGAGGATGGCTTCAGACTGAGGGACAGGAGGTTTAGATGGGATTTTGGGAATGAATTGTTCCCTGTGAGGGTGGGCAGGCCCTGGCACAGGGTGCCCAGAGCAGCTGTGGCTGTCCCTGGATCCCTGGCAGTGTCCAAGGCCAGGCTGGACATTGGGGCTTGGAGCAGCCTGGGACAGTGGAAGGTGTCCCTGCCATGGCAGGGGTGGCACTGGATGGGATTTAAGGTCCCTTCCGACCCAAACCATCCTGTGATCCCGTGATTCTGTGATAATATGGAATCTGTGTAACTTAGGATATTAATAATACTTAGGTAACATCCTGAAGGGCAGTTAATAGTGAACTAAATCCTAACAAAATATTCTATTTTTATAGTACATATTGTTATGTACTTATGTATATATATATATTTATAATATATATAAATTNCAGGTAACCCCAAGGCTGAACTTGGAGTTTCCTGGTGCCTTGGAAACAGCCTGAGACAGTGGATTCGCTTCTTCCAGGGTCACCTTGTCAGAAAACTCCACATTTTGCATTTAGTAAAGCAGTGCCTTGGAGCAGGAGGCAGCTCTGGGCTCTCTGAAGAAGAGCAGGGAGGGGAAGGCACAGCCCTGGCAGCAAATGAAGGAAAAAAATGACAATGTTTGAAAACAGATGAAGCCAGAAGCAGCATTTTCAGTTTTTGAGTCTCCTGCTGCTTCTCTACTGCTCAAGGCAAAGAGCTTGAGAGCACGAGTGTGGTCATAAGCATCTGAAATTTGTTTTAAAGTGGCCTCTAACAAGATTTGGGGGTCGTGATTCATCCCTCTGATGTCACAGAAATGAAGGGAGCGTGTGTCACCTGGCCACGTCCCCAGATGGGCTGAGGAGGCAGCAGAGAAAGGCAGAGAACACTGCAACATTGAGAACTGTCTCACTCTGAGTGGCACCATTCAGTGTTTTCTCACTTGAAAGGTTTTGATCAGCAAGAAATAATTCTGAATGAATCCTATTTTATTGTTAAATATTACTGTCACACTGCTGAGTTAACAACCTTGGTGAAGAATTCTGAAATCCCACCCTATTGGCCAGTTCTGTGCTGAAAGTTTAGGGATTTTTTCATAGAATTATGGAATCCTCAAAAGGCCTGGGTTGAAGGGATCCTAAAAATCAGCCAGTTCCAACCCCTGCCATGGTGGTTTAGGTTTGGAGTGGGACATATTCTCTCCAGGGATCATACTCATGCAAAATACCTGTGGAAGGTCTGATCCTAAAGGATGCAGTAAAATTACCATGAGACATTAAATAATCCTCCTTTCTTGAACTTTCCTGTGTTAAAACACTAATTCCCATGCTGGCTTTAAAAAGCCCACTTGTAATCTCCATATTAAGGTCTATAAACTTCACCCTTAACTTTTTATTTCTGCTTTATTCCTGTTCTTTGCGTTGCCAAATATTGCTTTTGTGTAATTGAAACAGAGCTGTAGTTTGATTATTAAACAGGGAAGGTAATTGTGTTCAGCTCTAAAGGGGGAAGCAAATGTGGACAGTAAGAAAAAGAACTTAAATTGTGGAAAAATTGCTATTTTTCTCAGAGCAGAGCTAGAGAGCAGATGCTGCTGGGGGACAGCAGTCCCAGCTCCAAGTTTCTGGTTCCATGGGGTGCCTCAGGGAAAGGGGTTTGACAAGAAATTTTGTAAGGGTGGTGTATGGAATTATTTTCTTTTCCCCACCCCTCTGTTTTCATCTGCACCTTGCAGAATATTTGCATTTTATTATTGTGTTGTAGGACGTGTCCCCCAGCTGTGGTTCAGCCTGGCTTTGCACCTGCAGTGTGGAATTCTGGTGGGAACAACGCTCGGGAGTCTCAGGGAAAAGCAGGATATCAGGTGTGCTCAGCACCACGGGGGATTTCCTGTTTGAAGCCTAAACAAACAGAGCAAGCAGCATGTGACACCACACGGGTCCCATTTTAAACCCTAAAATCAGAAGGGCACAATGCAGATCTGTGCCATGGCCTGGATGGGCACGAGCCAAGTGATGCAGCTGGTGCTTGCCAGTTGTTGACACGTCCAGGCAGGGCACATTCCTGTTTTATCTGCCACAGCTGCTAAAACCAAAAATAAATACTAATTTACAATGAAAATCTGAGGTTTGAGTACAGAAAAAAAATTAAAAAAAAAATTACAGAATTTCAGGTGAAAGAGTGCTCTAAGAAAGATGAAAGAGAGGCTTGAGTTAATTTATTTACGTTTCTATTTATTCTTGTAAAATAGATGCCCCATGCATGGAACAAATCCCCGTGTGCCTGGTTTTGCCCAGCCTGGGGTTGTCCCTGGAGCATTTCCAGGGCTGCTCTGGGAGCAGATGTGGGATGGGAGGCAGAGGCTGCCTGCAGATCAAGTGGCTGCTGCCAGCTCTCGCGAGCTCCATGTCAGAAAGAGTTGATTATAATGTCAGCACTGGCCAATTTACAGGCTTAAAGCAGCAGCTGCACCACTGCATCTCCCCCGAGGGATCCCAAGAACCCGACTCTTGAAAAACTTGGTAGTTTCTTGTAATAGAAGTGGGGTAAGTGATTCTCTCTTTGCACGTCTCTGCCTGCCAGGATAATTTGCAGTTCAGCTTGATTTGCACGGGGATTGGGATCTCTGGGAATGCTCTGCTCTGCCCATTTGTTGCTCTCCGGGGGAAGCTGCCTCTCTGCTCTGCAAGTGGAACCAGTGAGCAGCGTGTGTAGCAGACCTTGGCATTATTCAAGGGGTCCTGGGCTAAGTAAATTAAGCTGAGCTAGAAATCACTTATTAATTCAACCATCTTTCCTATTTAAATAGCGATTATGTAGTCCTGTGTATAGATTTTTTTTTTTTTGGCTGGGTAAAGATTTGCAAGCGGGAGGAAACAGGCATTGAAATAAATGGTGTTCCCTCGCTGAATAAGAATGCAAAAGTAGAGCCTGTTTAACTTTTGCTGGGGGAAACTACTACAGCAGCAGCTTTTTAAAATGTGCAAATAGACTGCATGATACAACTCTGCTGCGTTGGTGTTGATGAGCTAAAGCAATCTTCTGCCCCTCTTACTCTCATTGGAATAATCAAGTAATGTTTGTTTTGCTCGGTGTGCTTCACGTTGCTGAGTTTGGCTTAAAGCAGGATTAAAATCCATATTAAATGTAATATTTGCCAGGCATTCAAGGTGTAATAATAATCTTCTGTCACTTGCTGCTTTTGTTAATATTAGCAGAGTGACCTGAGAGTAGATGAGTCCTCTCATTCAGTAGCACAAAACTTCTGTGTTTTCCAAGCTTGATCCAATTTTTTCTTTGAAATGCGAGAGCTAATTTTAAAGGTACAGAACTTAATTTTTTGTTGTTTTTTTTTATCACTAATATTATGATCTAAAACGATTGTCTTTATATTTTGCAATGCTACATTCTTTTCCTCACATCTCTTTTTAATTAACAGGAAAGTGCAGGGGAAGTAATTTTAATTACTATTTAGGTGGATTAATCTTGAGGAACTTTATAGTCTCTTACTTTTCTTAGCATCATTGTCTCTTCATCATGACAATATTTTAAATATCTTATCATTTCCAGCTTGCTGTGGTTTGGTCATGATCAAATTCAGTGAAGTAACAGTGTCACAACAGACTTAGAGAAATAACTTCTCAATCTTATAACTTTACTGGGTGCTCCAAACCCCAACTGGATCCCTTCTCCATCCCTGCGCCATCATTATCCTTCTCCCAGTTCTGGTGGCTTTTCAGGATTTTTGGTTTGGTTTTGTAGAAGGGCTGAGAGAAGCCCTGGGGTGCTCAACACTAATGAATTTTTAAGCAAGGATTTACAGAGCAAACCAAATCATTCAGTCAACATTTATATACTTAGCTTTAAGATAATACTGATTATCACTCAGAAAAATTCTCAGGAAGGGAAGAGCAGACCAAATTATTAGGCACTATCTTCATATATTCAAAGATCCTTGATGTTTTAGCATCTTAATATTAATTCTAAATAGTAGAAGTATGACTGCTTCATTGACTCTGCTGGTTGTAAACTTGGTTAAGATGCTCTAGAAAAACAAGATCTTAGAAAAAAATGGTTTCAGGTTTTGGTTGGTGGGTAAATCATCTGCAGTGGTCGGAGCTGTTTGTATGATTTAATCTCTCCTGGTTTGTCTTCCTCAGTCCTACAGTTTTAGCAAGATAATTTTTCTGAAGTGCTGACCTAATATTGAACACTGAACACAATCTTTGCAGCACAAATAACCAAGAAGAACTTACAGTTAAAAACTTCTGTGCTTTGTGTAGCAGCATCTTATTTTCAGTGCCCCTGGGATGACCTACACGCTTATTTAACAGACCATTTTGGTACTACTATATTGCAACACTAATTCTGAATTTGTTTTTTGTCCTGTGTTCCAGGCATCATGATTTGGACAAATGGTTTAAGTCTCTCCACCAGATTCCTGGTGGGGTTTCTTCTCCTGTCCATGTTCACCAGGAAGGTGGTGCCTGAAGAGAACATCATTGAAACCAAGAAGGGCAAAGTCAGGGGGACCAGCCTGCAGGTGCTGGGGGGGACAGTCACAGCCTTCCTGGGAATCCCTTATGGGCAGCCCCCCGTTGGGAGGCTGCGGTTCCAAAAGCCAGAACCTCGGGAGGAGTGGAGAGATGTTTGGGATGCCACCAAGCACGCCAACTCCTGTTACCAGCCCATAGACACAACCTACCCAGGCTTTGCTGGGTCGGAGATGTGGAACCCAAAAACCAACCTGAGTGAGGACTGCTTATACCTGAATGTGTGGATTCCTTCTCCCAAGCCCAAGAACGCCACTGTCATGGTGTGGATTTATGGTGGTAGCTTCGAGTCTGGGTCCACTTCCCTGCCTGTCTACGATGGGAAGTTTCTGGCCAGGGTGGAAAGAGTGGTCGTGGTTTCCATGAACTACAGAGTTGGTGCACTGGGATTTCTGTCCTTGCCAGGAAACCAGAAAGCTCCTGGAAATGCAGGTTTATTTGATCAAAGGTTGGCACTTCAGTGGGTCCAGGAGAACATAGCAGCCTTTGGAGGCAATCCCAAAAGTGTGACTCTGTTTGGAGAGAGCGCTGGCTCGGCCTCTGTCACCTATCACCTCCTTTCTCCTGAAAGCCACCCTTTATTCACCAGGGCCATCCTGCAGAGTGGGTCTGCCAATGCCCCCTGGGCTGCAATCACATCTTCTGAGGCCAGGAACAGAGCAGTGGCTTTGGCCAAACAGCTCCAGTGTCCCACCAGCAATGAGTCAGAGCTCATTTTCTGCCTCCAGGAGAAGGACCCGAAGGAAATACTGGCAAATGAAATTTTTGTGGTTCCATATGGTTCTCTTTTACAAGTGTATTTCTGCCCAAGCGTGGATGGTGATTTTCTGGCGGACATGCCAGAAGTATTGATGGAGAACGGTCACTTCAAACAGACCCAGGTCTTGGTGGGTGTCAATAAAGATGAAGGGTTATCATTTCTGGCATACGGGGCGCCTGGCCTCGACAAGGACAGCGATGGCTTGATCAATAAAACCCAGTTTGAAGCAGCTTTAACTCTGGCCTTCCCAGGAGTGAGCAAACTGGCGATAGAATCCATCACCTTCCACTACACGGACTGGGAGAAGGTGGCACAGCCGGAGCACTACCGGGATGCCATCGATGACGTTATCGGGGACTACAACATCATCTGCCCCGTGCTGCAGTTCAGCACCAGCCTCGCCCAGCGGGGCCACCACGTGTTCTTTTATTTCTTTGAGCATCGCTCCTCCAAGCTGCCCTGGCCCGAGTGGATGGGGGTCATGCACGGCTACGAGATCGAGTTTGTGTTCGGGCTGCCCCTGGAGAGGAGAGTGAATTACACCAAAGCTGAGGAGCTCCTGAGCCGCTCTATGATGAGATACTGGGCAACTTTCGCCAAAACTGGGTGAGTTTACTCTGCAAGTTTCGTTGCTTGGTTGTTGTTTCGCCAGGGGAAAAAAGCTTGACTGTTTCAGTGCTGCTTTGGAGTCTGACTGGAATTATGGAAACAGATTAATTGTTCAGTTAGACAGAATTCCTGTTTTAGTTCTGACAAAACTTGTAGTTTAATAAAACAAACAGTTGATGTGTTGCTCCCTGTATTGGACAAGCTTAAGGGAATAATGTTTATCCACCCATAAAAGCAAATACAAAACATTTCTTTGACAGGGCAGTGGTTGTTCCAAAGGCAGGTAATGGTTTCAAGTGTTAGAAACAAAATATTTCAAACACAAGAAAGGACTTCCAGCAGTAGAAGTAGGAGGAAAAAAGCCCATTTTCCTTGAGGATGTAATTTGCTCAGAACATTCAGGTGTATAACAGGAAGGTGTGTTATGTTCACATGATGGAAAGATTGGGATTTCAGCCTCTCCTCCCTGTGTGCTGTGAGTGCAAACCCACGACAAATCACTCTCCAGTTCCAGTCCACTCATCTTGAAGTGAAATATGGCCCAGCCTGCATAAAGAGAAAATAAGAATATTTCATTTGGGTGTTTGGAATGGATTAAATCCTTCCCAGCTGGAGTCAGGAGAAGTGAGGCAGCCCTTGTTCCTCTCAGCAGGGCTGGGGGCTTCAATGAGACTCTCAGTTTGACATGAAAACATTTCAGAGCAGTAACAAAAACAACCCCCACCACAACAATCATATAGGATTAGTCCCAAGCCTGGTGGGAAGGGGAGGTGTCTTTTTCCAGAAGTTTGGTTTGTGCTCTCTCCTGAGAAAATTATACATACAAAAATCTGTGCCTTGGAGAACACACAACCAAACAGTCAATTCACACTCTAAAAACATTTCTTTAACTTGAATCTTGCATTAATTCTGCTTCCAAGGTGGGCCTTTTGTTTAATTTGTCAAGGATATATAGATTTGTAAAGGCTGAAATCAACATTGGAACAGGATCTAATTAATTTTTTGAATAGATTAGAAACCAGAAGGGACCAATGTGCTCATTTAGTCCACCCAACCTTGCCCATAAGACAAAACACAGGTAAGACTGAAATGTTCCCACTGATTGAAAATGTTTCCACTGATTAAAAATCCAGAACAAACATCGTTAGGTTGTTTAAAGTCTTAATTCCACTTAAAGTGTTACATTATGAAAGTAAGTGTTTCTAGGCTGAACTTGCCTATTCTAACTCTGCATTTTCCCAGTTTTACACTTTATTTGACGATTTGTAAGATTCATTTTATGATTTTTGTTCCATATAGAAGTTGATTATTAAGGATGTATTAAAATAATCCTTAATCCCTTTTTTTAATTGTTTGTTAAACAAACAGGGCATGCCCTTGAGACTTGCACTAATGTGCTTTTTCTTAAATAATAACTCTCCACCTTTAAACCTGTGAATCATCCACACCTTGTTGGAACTTTCCCTGCCAGAATTAAACACTGTCATCCCCACAGAGTTGTAATTCCAGGTGTCACCTCTCCCTTCCAGTTCAACCTGATATTCCCTGTTTATCCACCCTAGACCGGTGCTGTTTATGGTGTTATCTTAGGGCTGCCATTTGTCAAAGGCTCCACCTTCCATCCCAAATCCATGTCCCCACCCTGACTGGGCTCTCTCCAGCTCCAGGACACCCCAAACTTGGTGGCTGCCAACCCCCAGCCCTGTGTTGTCCCTTCACCTCATCCTCCACGGTGAACTCAATGCTTTTTTTTATGTGCATCCCTTTTTTAACAGATTAACTAATCAATGGCTGTAATTGATTGATTGATTGATTGATTGCCTTGATTTGGAGGAGGATTAATTACCTTAACAACTCCCATACCCTTTATATGTTGGAGCTTGTAATATTTCTCTTAGCAGAGGAGATGAGCAAATTAAATCAGAAAATAACTGTACCAATAGCTGCACTCATTGCTGCATAATGCTTTCATACAGCTTTAATTATTGTAAAATTTAATCTAAAATTTAATCCATGAGCTCTTCCTGCTCAGAGCCTGAGCACTTGAGCTGTGAGGTTGACTTATCAATGCCAAAAAGGCATCTGATAGATTCCCAAGATGAATTCTGACTTTGGGAAAGGCTTGGGAACATTTCCTGCACCATGAAGATGTGCTGGGACACCATTCCCTGGGGGCTGGCTCCTTGTTCCACCCTGCAGGTCCCCATCCTGCCCTAAAGGACCTTGCAGCCAGGATCTTCCACCAGACACAGCACATCCTGCCAATACACAGAACTATTTCTTAGTGGAAAAAGAGAAATTCAGGTCGATATTTGATTTCTCAGAGCGATATTTACATTTCTTTGAACTATTGCCTTCCACTGGATTATGTATATATTTAATTTTCATGTATATAACTTTTATGTATATATATATAAAAATCTCAATAACCTGCTCTGCAGAACACTGTTCCTGTCACTGCAGCCCCTAAAATTAGACAACATAAGGTACATTCAGGTTTAAGTTTGTGGAAGGCAGTCCTGTCACCTACTCTGATCATCATTCACACTCTAATTAGATTACCCCACAGACTGAATTTCAAGTGGTTTCCACAGCAAACAGCAAATAATCCTTCCCTCTGCTCCCACCACGAGGATCCAAACCATCACAATTGGGAAAAACAATATAATCCAGCAATTTCTGTATAAAAGATCAGTATTTGACCCTTTACTCATTATCCAGAGCAGAGACACCTAAAACTCTGCATCCCATTATTCAGGGTATACAAGGAGTGGGGAAGTCATAAAAATTCTTAATAATTCCAAGATTAATCAGTGATTTTTTTTTTTTTTGGTGGCACATTTGAGCACAGCAAACATTTTTCAGGAGCTGGGGAAGCCCTGTTTTGACATAATGTTTATAGGAAACTCTGGCATGATCAAAGGGCAAACCTCTGAGGGGGAAATTACCATTGATGTCTCCAGCAGATGAAGAGAAAATCAAGCAAAAATGAGAAATATTGTACAGCATATTTTTTTAGTGAGGGTGTTTGACCTAATATTCTAATGTGCTGAAGTACAAAAGCACAAGGGAGGGGAAAGCAGCCTGCAGAGGAGAGGAGATGAAGTGGAGTCAACAAAACTGGGAGAAATCTTGTTTTTCCTGGTGTTTTCTGGCAGGGAGGGACTGAGAGGTGCCAGAGCTGCTTCTCACGAGGGGCCTTCGAGCCCAAACTTTGACTTTAGTGATCTCTGGGTTTTATTATCATGTGAGGAATAAAAATAGGAAAATTAAAAACACACACTTAGGAGCATTTTCTGTTTCTGTCATGGTTTAACCCCAGCCAAGCAGCTGAACCCTAAAAAACTGCTGCCCTCTTCCCCCAGGAAAGAAGGATGGCAGAGAGAATTGGAGCGATAAAAGCAAAGAAAACTTGTGAGAAATCCTTAATATCATGTAAGGACAAAAAAAAAAGATGTTAGGGACAGAAAGTGACTCCTTCAAAGCATTCCAAGAGTGTGAAATCCTTGATTTCTGCATTTCTCAGCACCTAAAAGGACACTGTCAGCCAGCCCAGGGGCTTCCCAGTCTGCCACCATCCCCAGCAGGAGTGGATGCAATTTTCCAAATTTCTGGGCACTTCCTATTTCACATCCTGGATAGAAATAAACATCAGTGATTACTGACCATTTTTCCTGGAAAATTACAGGCATTTCTATTTTTGAATAGAAGCAGGGAATGGAGATGTAGAGGATTCAGTAGGAGACAGGAACACTCATTTCTGCTGTGAACCTTGGAGCTGGTGCTGCTGTTAGACTCCAATTTCTCTTCTGGATCCCAGGAAATCATGTCATTTTTAGGAATATGCCATAAATTTACACAGTCTGTGAAGGTGCTGCTCAAAAAGTCTTTTTCATGGCTGAATTTAGGTATTAAGTAAGTCTGTCCAAATATCCCAGCCATTCCTAGTGCTATTAAGATATTCCATAAAATACTTTTATTTTTCATACATTTGAGCCTTGGAAGAGCAACATTTTCATCATACCCTGAAAAATCCTTGTTCTACCAGCATGGGAAGAAAGAGACTTCTTACTCCTGCTGCCAGAATAAATCAAGCCTAAGAAAATATTTGGGTTATAAGAAAGAACAGATTCCAAAATCGAAGCTCCTGATTTACACTTTGAGGTTAAATTCCCCTCTTCACCTTGACCTGGGGCCTCCTCAGCTTATTCTCGAATTTAAGAGTATTGGCAGTTGAATACCAATTCACAGCCTCCAAATCATTTGATAAAATACCAGATATCATCACAGTTAGACAAAGAGAGATGGGCAGGTTGGATTCAGCAGGAAATTGTAGTGTGGTGTCACGAAAAGTGCTGGATCAGGTCTGGTATAATTGTGTGGAAATAACATTTATTTTAACAATATTGTTAATTTTTCAGTGGCCTTCTCGTAAATTCTTCCCAGCACACTTGATTTTAAGCTACACTCATGAAAAGATATAAATCTCTCTTTTTAAGCATTTTTAAGGTTCCTTTTTCTGCCACACTTTTTGTTATTCTTCAGAAAGCTTTTGAAAGCAGGCAGGTGACACCAGCAGGTCCTACAAATCCCAAACCACAGAATGCTCTGCCAGCTCTGGGAAGGGGAAATTTTATTTATCCTGAAAAACTAGATGGGATCCCAAATCCATGGGTGCCTTTTCCATCCCTTTATCCATTAGATTTGGTAACTGTGTTCTTTAGTCATGAGAGATGCAAAGTGACAAGAGCCAGACAAATCAGATGAGCTGAAAACTCAAGAAGATAACGGAGCACACGAAGATAATATTTTTTAAGGCTTTGTGAAAAATGCTTCGGATAAAAGGAAACGGGCAAAACTTGTCTCCATGCCAGTTTTACAACTGCTGAAACAAATCTTTGCAGCTTTTTCTATAAAGTGAAGCCTTTGAAATATTCCCTCCTATGTTTTAGGGGAATTTGTGAGGCTTTGATTGTCCCACTAAAGCTGTGAAGCACTTTGTCTGGTTATTATTTCCTTTCCCTGATGTTCCACTGCTAGACACATAATAAATTTCAGTGCTTTTGTTACCAACTTATCACAACCTGTTTATAGACAGTAGTTTCAGAGCAGTGAGAACAAAACCAAGAGCCTCATATAGAGTCCAGGCAGCACTTGAACTGGGGACCTATATACTCTGGGTATGGGAAAGAGTGAATATACTGGGAAAAAATAAAAATAAAAAACTCCAACCACTTTTAATTTCCTTATACTTCAGGAAGTTGGAAGTTTTATGTCCCTCTGAGCCATTTCAGGGGGAGGAATTTACTGTGGACTGTATTTCTGTCAGAGATTCGCTCGTGTTCACAGGGATTGAGGAAGGTTTTTGGGTTGGAGTCACTTTGATCCTCACAGGATCTTCAAACACTCCAGAGCCAGAGCTCAGGGGGACCAAGAGGAGCCTTTCCCTGAAGCTGCTGCTCCTGGGATCTCATACCCTTCCAGAAAAATTGATTTTTCATCTTAACAAGTGATTTTTCCTGATCAGGTCTAGAATCCAGAAGAAAATATTCGTGGATTTAAAAAAAAGAGTATGAACAAAGCAGGAGAGAGGTTCCCAAAAACAGAAAAATGTATATGGAAAACCTTTCTTCCCCATGCTAGGGAAAATTAGAGTTTTCATTTTGACCCAAATGGACACATTTACCCTCTCATTCATTGTCTTTCATGTGAGTAACTTCTGAGCCATGCAAAGAAATTGCAGAAATCATAGTCTTGAAAAAAAAGGGAAAAAAAAGTTTCATTTTGAAGAAAATTTACTCCTGTTTTTCCACCTTCAGTTTTGAGTTCTTCAAAGTGACACATCATCTTTGCCAGAGTTTACATCCATTGTTATATTCAGAAACAGTAATGGAAAAACCTATTTAGCAAACTAATAGGAAACAGTGGATCATGGAAAATATCAGTAACCAGAGACTCACCTTGGCAGGCATCTGTCTCTCTCCAGCTTGCAAGCTAACAAGCTGTCATTGAATATCAAAACTGAAAACAGGAGTATTTGATTCAGATGCCTTTTGAAAATAAGCCTGGGATACAAATTGTTGAGATTGGTTTAATTTTATTACAAACATTGCAGATTACAAGAAGATGTCTCGTTCCTTTCCATATGTGCAGCAAACACAATTCTGTCCACACGGATTTTACTCCCTCCAACAGATGAGTCAAACCATTATTTTCAAACAGGGGATGAGAACATCTATTAAGGAAATGTCTAAATATTGTAGGAGTCTTTGAGTGAGAATAGAACTAAAACCTAGAGCTGAAATGCAGAGTGTTGCCTGGAAGAGAGCACTGGCAGTGCTTGAATTCAATTGTCATTGATCAAAACCATGGGGGGGGCTGAGCAAGGTGAACTGCTGAGCCCTGGAAGAGAGGGAGATCTGAGGGGCTGGAAAGGGTCTGGAGAAAGAAATTGATCTTGGAAAGGGGCTCAGCATGGAAAAAAGGGGATCAGGGGGGACCTTGTGGCTCTGCACGACTCCCTGACAGGAGGGGACAGCCAGGGGGGAATTTGGGCTCTGCTCCCAGGGGACAGGACAAGTGGAACTGGCCTCAAGTTGCACCAAGGGAGGTTTAGATTGGATATTAGGAAAAAGTTCTTCTGGAAAGGGATGTCCTGCCCTGGTAAAATCTGCCCAGGATTGTGGTGCAGTCCCTGTCCCTTGAGGGATTTAAAATCCACGTGGATGTGGCACCTGGGGACATGGGACAGGGGTGGCCTTGGCAGTGCTGGGTCAGCAGTTGGACTCAAAGATCCTGGAGATCTTTTCCAACCTAAATCAGTGATTCCATGGATCCAAATCTTGGATGTGGCTCTACCTTTCCTCAAAGCTGAGGCAGGTTGAAGAGGCTGTGCTGGACAGGGTTCCCTGATGTCCCAAGGGACAGCAAAGAGTCTACACAGACACATTTTGGGGAAAGGAAAGGCATGGGGAGAAATAAACATTTCAAGAGTGAAATAAAACCATGGTGTGATTGCCACCTCAAATTTGGGAGTGGGTGTAAGAAGCCTGGATGGAAACAATTTAGTGTTTGGTGGGAAGTAAGGAAAATGGAAAAGCAAGAGAGGGAAATGTAACTGCTGCAAGACATCAGGTGACCAAAAAAATGCACAAAGAAAGGACAAAATAGAGATTGAAATATGAAAGCAGAAAATGTCTGAAAGACTTGCAAACTATTTGAGAGGGAGAACAAATCTGAGAACAGAGAAATGAAGGAAGGGCACACATGGACTTATTATATCTGAGGCAGGTTCACATATAAAGCCAGGCACTTCAGAGAGAATTTTTTTTCCCAGGCATGCAAACACATGGTTCCAAAAGGCACTGAGAAATTCTAATTAATGTTCACCCACACTTAATCCCCTTTTGAAGGGCCACTCTTCTTCCGTGCTGCCTTTCTGCAGCTCAGTCCTTGTTTCATCAGCAGAAGGCAGAAGTGGAAGTTGCAAAGGTCTGCAAAGCCCATTTTTCCAGGTGGTTCTGGAACACTAATCTGAAGTGATGCTGAGAAGTTTCGTGGGAGGAATGGAAACCTTTCAGTGCACATTTTAATTCAGTCCCCAACGCCAGAGATTGGCTGTTCCAGGGAAGTGGCAAAGGAGAGGAAATGAGGAGCAGCAGAGGTTACCTAACAGCACATTTCTGAAGGGAGCTCAATATGGTGTTTAATTCTGTTTTCAATCAGCTGCAGGGGAAGGCAGTGGTTGAGGAAATGTAGTTAGAGATTCAGTGTTGGGATTTGGGAGATTCTGTCCCCAAGAATATGAAGCTGTGTTGGTAGAAATTGGGCATTCTGTGCTCATAGTTGGTGATGTTACACAGTTCTGTAAGAATATAAAATTGAAAGCTGCCGTTCTCTGATTTCCCAGACACCTCTGGCCACCATCTGTGTCCTCTACCTATCCTTGCAGGAACATTAGAGAACTTCTTAATTTCATAAAGTACAAACCCTAAAGAGCATTGCCTCAAATTTACACCTGAGAGATCCTTTTCCTACAGGAACAGCTGTTTAAATACAGTGATTTTTTAAAATTCTAACGAAGTTTTTCATTTTAATGAACTTTTAAATATCTGCCTCTCATCGATCTTATTCATGGTGCAACCTCCAAGTCAATTTTCCGTACAACTGGAAATGCTCAGATGTTTAACAGTTGGTTTCTTTCCTAGTAATAAAGTAGTCTGCATACCATAATTTTCACAAAATCCCCCTCAATTTTGAAAGAAAAGAACTTTAAACAGGTTCCTCCTCTCTTTTCACATTTTTTTTCTTCTTAAGAGCAACCCTTCCATATATCCCAGTCCACCTGCTGGCATTTGGAGATCTCTCTCTTGCTGCAGTTCAAAGCAGACTCTGAAAAATTTACAAGAATAGGACATAAGTCAAATTTCTTTTTCAAAAGAAGTCATATGTAACTTCCACTTGTAAATGTCAAACCTACAATGAATTTATACCATAAGAAATTATTATTATTACTATTATTATTATTAATATTATAATAATATATTTGGGGAGGGGGTTGAGAACACTCTATCTTCTTGTTTACATTCCCCAGCATGAAGCTGCACTGGTTCTGTTTCTGATGAAGCAGTAACACAAATTCCCCCTCCTGAAAGCTACCCAATACTTTCATTTTTAGGACTGCTCAATTTGGCCTAGATTACATGGTCGTGAAAGTTTGTGACTCATGCGCTTCCTCCCACTCACAGAAATAAAACAGTAGTAGAAAATATAAAGAAAAATGCCACTGTGATGAAATCCATCAGGACACGACAAGTGCAGAGGATTTTGGTTGGTGCAGGACTCTGTGGAGCATCCATCCTGAAAATAAATCATGATTAGGGCAATTTCCATTGAAAACAAATCTCAAATATCATATCCTGGCATAGTATCAACTACACAGTCTCAATTGCAAATTTAGTCTCTAGAGATAAGAAAAGCATTGAACACATTTTTCCAACAATTTCTGAGTGCCTGGGATGAACTTTATTAATGGCAGAGAAAGGAAGGAATGGAACCAGCAATAATATCCAAGAGCACGGTATTTACTCTTTCTCACAACCAGCTGGGCTGACAAATTTTACCAAAGACACTGGGAATTTAAAACACAGTATTAATAGTTTTATGGCTATAAAAATATTTTTCTCTCCCCTCACGGCCTCTTTGTTTCTGATGAAGCCCTGGTTTGTTCCAGGGAGTAGTTCTGGTTAAGATGCTGTGTAAGTTTGTGGTTTTCCAGGTCATGAGGAGGAAGAGGGGTTGCAGAGGAGATAAAACAGCCTCAGATGATGACTAAAGGGGCAAGTGCCATGTGCTTCCTGTCTACTTATTCTTTTACTTACCTGTTATGGAAGGTATTTCCTCCCTCAAGGTCTCTGTGGGGTTCAGGACCTTCTTCCATTTCCAAATATCCCTCTCCAACAAGTTAAGACTAAAAGCTATAGTTCCATTTGATTTCTTCCTGCAGCCAAGACTGTTAAGAAATAACAGCTTTGAAAAGTGGCCCTCGAAAGCTGAAATTGATACCACACAAAAGGGCAGAAGGGTCTTACAAAAAAATTTACAGGAGCATTGGGAATAAAAAGGTAAAACTGTTCATTCAGCATCAAGAAGGACTAAGCTGCAGGGTTGCCTCTCCCATGTCTATCCAAAAAGTGATATAAATATGAAATGTGAATATTCACACCAGTCCTGAAGAAGGTGTAAAATCATCACTGTGACTCTGACACGGAACAATGGGACAGTTCCAGCCCTGGTACGGTGAAATCCCAGCTCATCCATGCTCTGTGTGGAGTTTGGGGTTCCTGAAGGAGCCCCACATTTGGCTGGAACGTTTCAGAGTGAAGCACATCCATGTGCAGCACAGCCCAGAGGGTCAGAAATGCAGGCAGGGGTTGAAGGGCTCTTAGCTCTGGCTCAAACTCATTTATTTCTCCTGACACCAGAGCAGGCTCCTGTCCAGCAGCCAGGGGTGGGGAGCACCCAGCTCCTCAATGCTCAGCAAAGAGCTGAGGCAGAACATCCTGCATCTAAATATCTCAAATGTCCATTATTTATGGCCAATACCTTGAGGCTGCCTTGTATACAGCAGGGATTTATCACATGCACAAGCAAGAATTGTTTCAGCTCAATGGGTGCTCCATGAGGCTCCTTGGAGCAGAACACAAGACAAAAACACACACACACACACAAAAAAAAAAAAAAGAGGCAACAGCTTGTTGCTTCATTTCCTGAAAGTGATATTGGTTATAATAGCACATCCCATGATAATTTATAGTTAAAGGCATTTGAACAAGCAGCTGCTGTGTCCAGGCTGGAATATGGAAGGAATATCCTGAGCTTTATTTAGCCTGTGAAGGTGTAAGAAAGCCTGGCTGCAAAGGTTCTTCTCCAGTTTCTCTCAGTTAAGGGCTTTGCCAGCTGGATCCTGCTGCTTTCTTCAGGGATCAGCAGAAGGAATAATATTTACCCAGGCTAGGACTTGCAAAGCAGTTTCCCTTCGCTCTGGCCCAGGGACACTTTGCACTCACTGGATTATGGACTCGTGTGTGTGATCTGGGAGTGAGAACTGAGCTCAGCAGGGTATAATGAACTTCCAGAACCAGCTGATTAAAAAGGGAGTTTGAAGGATTCGAGTCTGCACATCCCTCACACTCGTAGTGCTCATCAGAGGAGCCCTTTCTTTCCTTACTGTGGGACTCTCAGTAAGGCTCAAATGCCACAAAATCGGGATTTTTGCACCTTTTTAAGGAACAATTTTATGAGAGGGTTTTTTTTTTTTAATTTGAATTATATAATAATTTAAATAAATTCTATGAGAAATATTTAATTACCTATATTTTCAGAAACTGCTCACTATTTTCTCACATCCATGGTGCCATCCAAGCAAAGCCTTACAAAACCTCCTGCTCTCACTACCCTCTCATCCCCCAGGGACCACACCAGCCCCCCAAACTGAGATTAACCTGGCAGCCAGTGAGCTGCAATGGGAAAATGAGCATGGATATAAATATCAGCCGTCCTGGCCTTCAGGAATCATGTGAGACATGTGCTGTGCTGGCCTGGCTAATGCCACAAACACCTCCCATCCCTGCAGAGTGGGGCTGGGGCAGCACAGGAGGGCCTGGAGCTCCTCATCAACATTCCTGCTAATTTGGAGTGTCCTCCTGTCTAAGTGGGAAAGAGGCAAAACAACCAAATGTTTTCTGCCAAAATGTGAGGAGGAAAAAAAAAAAAAAGAAAAGCTTCACCTGTTTGGTTTAGACCTTTAAGATGATCCAACCACCAGACGTGCAGAAGCACCCCTGACTCCCAGAGCTACCCTTGGGGTGAAACTTTTAGGTTTTCCTTCTTGTTTGATGCTGAGCTGAGTGCTTCCATAATTCTCAGAGGTTTTGTACTGCAGCTGCAGGAAGTCTGCAGGAGTTGGGGTTATTTTTGCTGTTGCATTCCCTCCAAGGCCATTCCCCCTCCTGGTTTTCTTGTGCCCATGGTAACACTCCATAAAAAACCATCCCATGGAAACCAGCTGATTGCCAGTGCTGGCCAACAGCCACCTGGAATCACAAAAACCTACAAAAGGGATTCACAGTCCCTCTCTCCTGCCTTTAAACCAGCTTTTATAAGAAATGGGGCCAAACTGGAGACGAGCATCAGCAGTTCCAACCAGGGTGATGCCAACCCACTCACACTGGGAGGGACAAGTCTCCCCTGGGCTTCAATTCTTCCTGCACAGGGGAAGCAGAGGGTGAAGCAGAATTATCATTAATTTTCATTTATATGAGTGGGCACTGAGGTGTGGGATTGTTTTTCTTGTCCTCTGGAGAAACACACAACCTAAGTCACAAACAGAGCAGCTAAACAGGAACATGGGGAAAGCCTGGGGCAGTCTAAGCTAGACTGTAGGACACTTGTACAAAGGTAAATCCTAAAGCACCCTAAACATGTTTTCAGGAGAGTTAGCAGAGAATATTTTCCATTCTGGACTTCTTCTAAATACAACTTAACACTACAAAAGAATAACCTCTGTGGTAATGATGGAATTCACTCTATGAGTTTCACTCTGCTATTTAGAACTTGCTCACAAAAATGAAGGGAATATTTTCCAGGTACTTTATATCCTGAATGTTTACCAACACCACTCAGATGATGAATTACACTTTTTTTTGTGTATCTGTATGATAAACCATTTGTAAAGGTAATGCTGTGTGAATATTAATAAAAATGCAGTGAGCTGGTATTGTTTCTCAGGCTATATTGATCATATTAATGAGAATGGTAATGTATGTATGTTTATTATGATTAACAGAGCTCTGTTCATGTTGCATTTTCCATTTGAATGAAATTAACTTTCTAAAGTTGCTGAAGATTAATATTAAACACAGAGAAATAATTGGTGAATAAGCTCTTCCTAAACCCTCTTCAGACCTATATCAAATTTGGTACACTTGCTATAAATTAATCTTGAAAACTAAAAGTAATTGGCAATTGTGGATGGAAAAACCCAAAGGGGGAAGAACCTGATCTAAGTAACAACAAGTACAACCAAGAAATTTCCACTTAAATACATACCTTAACAAAATAATTTACTGTAAATGAGCTGCTGTGCCACTACCAGAGTAGAGAGAATCCAGCCCATAATTTCAGGGCATATGCAAAGAGAAAACATAGCTGCAGGAATGAGACAAATTCTGTTTACACCAGAGTTTAAACACAGGTGGTTTGAGTTTGTTTTTTGTTTTGCTCTGTTTTGTTTTTCTGTCTCACATTTCTGGGGGCAATTCAAAGAATGGATTTCTTCATTGCCTTAAGGCTTGCTCCTGCAAATGGTAAAAAGGGTAGAAAAGGAGAAAGATTCTTTCTAAGATCTCCAGTGAAGCTCATATTCCTGATAGAGCTGAAGATGTCCTTGCTCATTTCAGAAGGCTGGATCTTCCAACTTCCCTTCCAAGCCATACTATTTGATGATTTTCTCCAAACAAAATCAAGGCCTTCTCTGATTAAATCTTGTCCAAGGAAGGTGATTTGACAAGATAAGATCACAAATTAGAGGCCTGTCCTGAAGATGCACAGCTCAAACCCTTTTCAGGACACAGCATCAGGCCCCAATGCCAGCACTGAAATGGCAAAACTGGAATTACTGAAGCAGAGATGATTAAGCAGTACCAGAAGATTAAAGAACAGAGGTTTAAAGAACTGATAAAATATGATAAGAAGGAGGTTTCTATGCAAATTGAATGTTTATTTTTCAGTACAAACGAGTTTCTGTAATCAATCACCAAAGATTGTCCATCCAGACCTAAATGGGCAGTGACAAGTTTGTGCAGAGCATTGGATTCCTGTCTGCCCAGTGAAGACATTCCCACCATACTTTCACTGTTCTGTATGAGTGTTATCGGATTTTGAATTTGGTGCAAAGAACAGGGAATTTTACAGCCTATTCTGGGCACTGCAATTCTCATCATGAAGTTATTAGTAAGAAGGAATGAACAGTAATTGTGAGGGAACAACAAGGTTATAATCATAATTCGTTCCAAATTATACTCCTGTGATCCCCCTTCTGCTCCGACTGGGAGCTGCTTTTTAACCTGGGAAATTTTCAATAATAAAGACAAGAAGGAAATTACTGGGCATTTCTTTGAACGGTAAACTTCCTAGAAATGCAGAAATTGTCATAATCAGCAGGTTCATGGGCTTCAAAGTGCTGTGTTCACCTGACAGTTCTTTCAATCATTTTTTAGTGAAATACATCTGTAGCCATCGAGGCATTGTGTAATCCCCCCACACACCTGTAAATTATAATGTGGGATGTCATGATTTATTTCAGTGCATAAAAGCTGTTAAATGAATACTGACAGCACCATTAGCGTCCTGATCTTGAACTGAAGTGCAAGTCAGCTCTGCTTAAGTCATCATTCTCAGGAGCCACAAGTAAATGTGCACTTTGAAAAGGTGCCATGGGTTAACCAGAGCTGAATTAGGCAAGAAAAATCGGTGAAGAAGGGAGCAGTCCAGGAAACGACTGCCTGAAGCTCTTATTCCAATTATTCTTATTATTGGTTCTTGAAGCAGCCAATGCCAAAGAATCCAGAACACAAAAACATGGGCTAAAAACTTGATTAATTCGGAATTAACTGAGAGATATTGATATTGCTTCAGCATCCTGTGCTCTGAGTGTTCCCACCCACGCCTCTTGCCTTGTTCCCACTCTTGGGAAGCAGAACCCAAATGGGCTCCACTCCCTGGATTCCTCTTTGCCTCCTGCCTTCCAGGAAGAGTCCTGGTGAGAAGTAAAGTAGAGAGAAGCAAATGAACTCAGCTCAGAGTTAATTTATCCCACCAAGGATCATCAATTACTGTTGCTGTGCCCTAAATCCAGATTCCTTGGTATCAGCTTCTAGGAAAGAAAATGGCTCCTTGTGCTTGCACTGAAATAAAATGTTTAATTTCTGTTCTTTACCTCTTCTGAGCTAGTGGTGATCTGTGACTGTTTAAAATACAAATCTACTTATTTTCCTAAAATTCATGTTCTGTTTTTTGTTCCCTAATGTAAGGCTGCCCATTTTGTTGTTCTCCTATACATTTAAACCATTTTTTCCCCTCACACAGATACTGTTATTTTTGGAGGTGAAATCTGGATGCCTCTCCTTCGAGCCTTATGAATTCTGTTGTATTATAAATATTTATCACAACTCTTTTTAATACCAACAGCTGTGCTCCTTTCACGTGCAGAGCTGGTTTTATAAAGGGTCAAGCCCTCTGTACCTCTTCCCAGTTTCCAAAAGGTTTCAGATTGTTCCCATTTGTCTCTCCACAAACAGGACTCAACACGCCTGCAGGATGACTGCTCCTTCTTAATGAGGAATAATTGTTCTCTGTCCCAATACAGATCTTATCCCAGTTCAGACATTATTTCTACCTTCACTTCCACGTTTGTCCCAGCCATTTATTCCAATCTCTTTGTCCATCTAAAGGGATCAAAGGCATTCAAAGTAAAACACAAACCACTCAACCCCACAGACTGGCAGGCTGGTTTGTTCTAGAATCATCCCTAATAATTCACAGCTTCTGTGAGAATCTCCAGATTCAAAAAGCTGTTTGGACATGATCATTTATTAAGTTTTTCCCTTTGATAAACACAGAACACCTCAAAAGAGGATTTTTTTTCTTCAGATGAGGGTAAATGAAATTTATCTGGCTTTTTTGCCCTGTTACTTCCAAAAGGCCACATCAGTCATTCCAAACTAACACACTTAAGCTGAATAACTATTAAATAAACCCAAATCATACTTTATTATGTGCTGAGGTGGTTTCTCATTCTAAATGAAGTGTTTCTTTTCTCATTTAGAGCTCCAAATGGGACCCTGACTAACGGAATAAGGTGGCCAATCTTCACTTGTACTGACCAAAAATATTTGACACTGAACACCAACACTTCCGAGGTACTGACGAAACTACGAGCTCAGCAGTGTCGATTCTGGAAACACTTTTTCCCCAAAGTTGTGGAAATGACAGGTAACAATTCTTTTCTAGATGCTTTTGTAGAAAACTTTCATGCAAGGATCATTTGCTGGATGTTGATGTGATCATTGAGTTCAGATCTTTACATTCCTGTTTGTAACTGAGATGTTCAGTTGGGTAAAACTGAATTGGTGTTGGATAAAACTGTCAGGGCTGTGTTGAGGGTGGACCCCAGAATGCTGCCTGTGCTTCTGGCTTTGGGGTCACCACCCTATTTTGTACCAGGACAAAACCTGGGGACACACCAAGGGCCAGGACTTGGTGATGTGGAGTTTTTCTGTCTCAAAATTCAGGTGCAGCCACAATGTGAGACACTGAGTGCTGAAACCTCTGTTCTTTGGTACCCCCTGAAAGAGTCCTGGTTTCACCAAGAGGGTTCCTGGGTGCTGGAGAGAGCAGGAAAATCAGTTCTAAAGAATAATTTGCACTGGGAATTCTGGAGAATTTAGATGTTCTGTATAAACTGTGGGACATTACAGGATGTTATATTTGGCTTATATTATCTCTTATTTATTGGATTCCATTTTATGCAACTGATCCCCCGAGGAAATGAAGTGCACTGACACTGCCAAGAGGGGATTCTGGTTTCCAGCTCACGTGAGAGCCCTGTGTTTTATTTCTGGAGTGTCACTGCTGACAACCCAGAGGCTGCAAGATTTGCCTATAGAAAACAGAATTGATTTGTGCTGGCCATGTACACAATGGATTTATGAGATTTCACTGCCAAGAAAAGTATAATTGTTTCAAACTTTAAGGTCAGTTGAACACATAAGACCCAAATTCGTTGAAGACCGATGGCACTGTTTTACCAAAGCCCTGCAACAGATGAAGCCTCTGTGCTCTGGGTTTCAAAAGGAATTGATTTTATAAAGTGATTTTGCAGCTCTGGAATCACATTCTGCAGCTTGACTGAGGGAAAGTCTCATTTCAAAAATGAGATACACTTTTAAGATGTTAATTAGTAATTTAAAATCTTTCTCTAAGACTCAGTTTGAGTGCTCGTCTTAAAAAACACGTAAGCCTTAAAAATATGTAAACTGTCATGGTGCACAGATGATTCCTTCTGAAATAATTTATTCCTTCCTCATTTGAGTCTGTGACTGTATTATGGCTCAACTTTTATCCCCTCTCAGTTCAACAGATGCTTTTCAATTAAATCAAGAGACACGAAATCAGTAGGTAAAATGAATAATTTATGAAGCCTACTGTGTGATTTTAAAATCACAGCGTTCCCTATTACGAGTGGATTTCAGGGAGGTTTCAAAGATTGTGACAACTTTGTGCTGAGCCAGGAGAACTGAACTCTTTTACATATATCCTTTAACCTGGCTGGGAAAGCCTAGGGGAAAATGTGGATCCTACAAATGGGCTGAGCTTAACTAAGCCCGTGTGGAGCAGATCGCCAGAGCTCAGCAGATCCTGGAGGAGAGAAGAGCTGCTCTGCCTGGTCCTGTGGGGTGAGGGATGATGAAGCAACACTCAGGATCTGCCAGCAGACAGAAATGCATCACTGTGCCACATTCTGTAACTCACAACATAAATTTACATAATTTAATTAAAATAAATTCGTGAGTGTATTCTTAGCAAAAAGAGAAGAATCGTCGTGTCTGGATCCAAATATAGAACTGAGGCAAGAATGCTGTCAACAAGTGGCACTGCCTTGTTTTGTATCATCTGTCAGTCCTTGAAACATTGCAATAATAAAAGCAGAGTATTTCCATTACGCTCCCCACACAATATTATCCAATTCTGACAGAAACCCCTTTAGAATCCTGTGTACAAATGTGATATAATAGTTTATATTGCAATAATTCTCTTCACTGAAATATTATTGTGCATCTTTTTTATGTTCAAAGGACAGTGTACACCATTAATGCAGAGATTTCCTCTTGTTCTGAGGGTCTCTTGTTTCTATTACTCCTTTAATGAAATATTCTTAGGAAAAGAAGGTTGCTTTAACATGAGCTGATATAAGATGGCAGGGAACAAGTAAGGAATTTTTATGTTCTCAGTGTTACAAGTTCAAGTAGTGTTCAGATAGGCAAAGTAGAATTCTAGCAGAATCAGAACCCAAAGAGGATAATCAAAACAACTTATTTTTGCAGAAATTATGATTTTTTCAGCATCCAGTGATCAGGATTTGCCATGGATGTGCTTGGTAACCCCTTGCTTAATTCCTGACCCACTCCTAGCCCAAGCCTTGTCAGCCCCTGAGGGATTTTAAAGCCTTTAAAGGCAAGCTCCAAATGTGTCCTGGATCTGAACCAACCTGTTCCCATCACAGGCTGGGTAAGATAAGCCCCCTGAGGCAGTTAAATATATGAGAAACATATATCTTTACTATTAGATAATTCACATTTTCCTCAAGCAATCACAGAGATTTTTTTTTTTTAATTATTATGGTTGTGGGGTAGGAAAATAATAAGGAAAAAATAAGGGTCTCACAGTAACCTGAGAGTAACAGCCATATATAAAATATGTCTTTGATACCTCTAGAATAATTTGTATGATTTTGGAAGGTTTCTCAATGTCTTCTCCTCGATTTTCAATTCATAAATCCATCATCAATAAAGACACAAGTCAGAACCTGTAGCTTTGTGTCCAGCTTAATAACAAACACTGGGCAAGCAGGCCTGGGCTCTCAGTTCCAGTCAGACACAATTCCTGCATGGATTTGAACCCAATTTCCTGCACCCTACCCAGCCCAGGACAAGCTGGGAGCACTCAGCATTTCCCATTTCTTTTGGAAACCAGAAGGGTTTCTGCTGGCAGCTGCTGAGAGAATCACACTGCAGGGACAGTAAACAGTAAGTGACTTTTAAGTGGCTTTTAGAGCAATCATATGTTAATTATAAAAGCCTCAGTGTTTGACTTTACCTCCTCAACACAACCTTTAATGCATCTAAAGCCCTTCCTATTTATATCAGCCTGTTTCCTCTTGATTGTAGAACACTGCAGGCAGCCAAACTTTCAATTTACTCTTCCATTACTATTTTAGTGTGCCTAATACATGTTTTTCTATTTTATTTGATATTACTGCATCATGTATCATCTATGAAGAAATCAAGCTTGGTCATATCAATACATTACTTTTTTAAAACCACCCTAAAAAGACTGGTTTATGTGGAGGCAGAGAAATGTTCAACCTCTTGGCCAATGAGCAACAAAAATTATTGTATTTGCTGTGATCCTCCAACCAGTATCTGGATTCTACAGAGATAAATACTCAGGGTGGTAAGAATATTTTAAAAAATTACTAAATAAAAAATTCACCATCAGAATTAAATTAAATTTCCACAGAGTTGCATACATGAAGAAATGTGAGTTAATCACAAGTAACCTCACCAATACCACCACACCTCCCAACAAAGACTTTACTCTTTGCACCTGTGAGCAAGAAGTTTCTGTACCTAAACCATCTGATTTCTTTCCAATATTTCATTCCATGTCATTGCAAAGATAACAGCCCTTAGAATAATTCATCTCCTAGAGAGCTGACTTCTGCTGACTTCTGGAAGAACTGAAAAAAACAAAAGAAAGGATTTTGTAGTGCTTAAAAACATGTGAAAATGAATATATTGCTGCAGCTAACAAAGCTTTGATATCCAGAGAGTGTGATTAAAGAATATTCAATATAGATATCATTTGTTTCCTCTTTTCTGGACAATTGTGAAGAAACTTTCACCATGAGACTCTACAGCATAAACCTGTGTATTTTATCATACTACTGAACCCAGACACTTGCAGGTACCTGCAATCATGAGCTGTTGAGGATGGAAAAATTAATTCCAACTTGTCATCCCTTATTAATTAACAGCTATATGGCCTTTATCCCAATGCTAAATGTATTTTTGTGTGTTAACATTAAGATTAGCACTTTATTGGCACATCCAGCAGTTCAAAGGATGGGATGGTGATAAATTTAACTTTGCTGTAGTGTCATTAAAGCAAGAGATAGAGGGAATGAGAGGAAATTCCAGCTGATTGCACTGGCATTGCTGAAGAATCACAAAAAAAACCTTTTTAAAATGTTCATCTGTTAAACTGGAACTTTTCAGAGCACTGATTCACTGCCTACAGAATCTCCCCTTTTCTGCTTGTCAGCCTCACTGGGCTTTGCACGGGGCTAATGGGAGTTGAGGTAAAGTTTGGGATTGCCCCAGTGGCTCACAGAAAATTCCCTGTTGTCACTGTTAGCTGGCTCGTGGCTCTGCAGGCACCCAGGGCTCTGAGCTGTAATTATTGGTCAGCTTGGCCTCTCTAATCTTTTTCTTTTCTGCCTCCCAGCTGTAGCTCATCCAAGTCATGGGTGGTTGCCTCCCAGAGATTGATGATGTTGGTGATAATGGGATGCATTGACTTGTGACTTCAATTTGGATCTTATCACTGGGGGGAAAAACAGCAAACAAATGGGAATCTAAGTTCTTATTTCAGTGTTTTCCATCCCCCTTCTGTCTTTTAGATTCATAATGGTGGCTGCTCTGAATTTTTTGATGTCTTCTTTCTCTAGCTGGCTCACTTGTTCACCATAATCTTTAAAAAAGACTGAAAAGCCCCATAATTTATACTCCAGAATAGTGACTTTTAATTCAAGATGTGTCTATGGTAGAGATTTTCCAATGTCTTTGGGCAGACTTTAAACACCTCTACACCTGAATAATTGAAGAAGAGAGGTTTTTGAGTCCTTTTTAATTCATAAGTGGAGGTTTTGCCTGAATAAATAAAACTGAACACCCGAAATCACGGATAGAATGAGAAACACAGCTCAGGCAGTTTTCTCCAAATAATACTGCTACTGATTCATACACTAAATTACCAATCCATTTGAGTTAATGTGAAAAATTTGGCTTTGCCTGACACCCTGACTACATCTTTAAATTAAGTATGTGCAAGGGAGAGTTCTTAGAGTCAGGAAAGCAGAATGTTGTGCGTGTTTTGTCCCCGTGTTTCTGAGTTCTATCTGCATAGCTTAGCAATGAAAATGAGATTTTATTGTTACCAGCACTTCCAAATCATCTCCGAATTAATGACAGTGGTGGCCTGCAGAAAAAAAATTTAAAAGTTTCTGAACTTTCCTCTGATCTCTGTTGTAACCAAGCTTATTTACAACTTTGAGCTGAGGGAGAAGGATGTGGTTAATTTATTGACTTTTTTTCCCCATATTTGTTCTTCACAATTTTCTTTTTGACTGCATGTAAAAGTACAGGACTTCCCAGAGATGAAGTATCTTGGTTTTATTTCTGGTCTCAGTGGAACCAAGAAGTAAATCTCATTTCAAAGTCTCATTAAATTGCCATCTGGATTTCCAGACCAAAAAGGTTTGGAAACGCCGAGCTAAACTGCAGATAAGCGACCAAATTACTGGATGCTTCTCCAAGCTAAATCTCGGAACCAGTGAACTCTCTCCCCCGAATATCTTCTCCAGCGATGTGTAAAACACAGAAGTATTTCATTTTCACATCACCAGTTATACTTGCAGTGCTATAAAAAAGGGGGAAGGGGTGTATTTATGGAGGGAGAGGGCCGAGGCTGTGCTGCAGCAGAACATAAAAGCCAGAGGAGCTGAAAGAAACCACGGAGCTGTTACCTTGGAACAGCATGGCCAGGTTTTTCTGGAAGTGAGCTGTGCCAGTGTGGGACACCACCAGAGCTGGGCCCAGAGTGAATAAAATTCACAGATCATCAATGGCTTCTGAACTTTTTCCTGAAGTCTGCAGCTGGTACAAAATGTTGGGCATCAGTGACTGATAGAGCCTGCAGGTTTTAACAAATTTTTGGTGTGTTTGGGATGTTCCTGCAGGTTTTATCACATTTTTGGTGTGTTTGGGATGTTCCTGCAGGTTTTATTACATTTTTGGTGTGCCTGGGATGTTCCTGCGGGTTTTTTCTCCTTTTTGGTGTGTCTGGGATGTTTCTGCAGGTTTTATCTCCTTTGTGGTGGTGTCTGGGATGTTCCTACAGGTTTTATCTCCTTTTTTGTGTGTCTGGGATGTTCCTGCGGGTTTTTTCTCCTTTTTGGTGTGTCTGGGATGTTCCTGCAGGTTTTATCTCCTTTCTGGTGGTGTCTGGGATGTTCCTGCAGGTTTTATCACATTTTTGGTGTGCCTGGGATGTTCCTGCAGGTTTTATCTCCTTTGTGGTGGTGTCTGGGATGTTCCTGCAGTGCCACTGCCTTTCTCCATGGTGTTAATCACCTTCTGGGGCTGCAGAAAGGGATCCCTGTCCATAAAATACTCTGGGAACCCTGTGAAATGCTGTATTTTTATGGCTCTTCTCATCCTCACCCTCTGCTCCTGTGCTTATAACAAATTTGGCAATAAATATTTCCTTGGGACTCAGGATTACTTGGCAAATGCTTTAAAGGTGGGGATGAAAAAGAAAAGAGAAGATGGTTTTATGTGGACATAGTGCACATCTGACAGTATCCTATTCCAAACCTGTGCCCTTTATGCTTTAAACTTGGGGATTTATTCCATGGGAGTTTGAGATCTTGGACATCCATTGAAACCCATTAAAACAATGGAAATCCTGTTGTTGCCTTAAACAGAGCTGTGATTTCACCTTATCTTTACAAGCATGTCTCTCATTTTGCATTATTTAGTCCTCAGGGTGTGTAGGTTTCCATGCAGGGTATATTGAACCAAAGGAATATTTTGAGGATAAAAAAGAAAAAAAAAAGTTACTTTAAAATGATGATTTTGATGGACTGAAGAATTATCTGAAATGTATATTAAAAATATATATATTTTAAAAAATCCAAATACATTTATTACCCTGCCAGAATGATATCTTTGCACTCCTTCCTTTCTGATGTAAAGACAAAATGCTAACCACTGAATTTTTAGTCATTCCAGGTTTAAGAAAAGAAGCAAAAGACCATCCCATAATGTATTTGGAGCAGATGACATTGATAATCAAAATTATTTTTCAATTAGCATACAAAGAGATTCAAATTTAGATTAATGTAACCCATTTCATGTTTTACAGGAAATATTGATGAAGCAGAACGAGAGTGGAAAGCAGGATTCCATCGCTGGAACAATTACATGTCAGACTGGAAAAATCAATTTAATGATTACACCAGCAAGAAGGAGCTGTGCAGTCTCTAATTAATATGTTTACTCTTTCCAGTTTGTCCCTAGAACTGTTCATCAGGCAAATATCCAGGTAGCTTCCCAACATGTCGAGCACTAAATATGTTATACAGATTAAAAGGAAATGTTACAGATACAATTCTGATTTCAGATCTTTCATTTATATTTTACCTCCTCTCTCAATTAAAAAAAAAATAAAATATAAGGCACCCACACCCTTTGAAGCTTCCCTGGGTTAAGTAGAACTGTAGAGATTAAAGGCTGGAGATTAATGATGTACATATTATTATAAATACTCGCTGCTTAAATTCACCCTTCAAAGAAACAATGTGATCTGTTAGAGGGAGATGGATTTTTTTTAAACAGAAATAGCAGTTTTACAGCATTGCCACGCAGAACACAATCAGATTTAATCTTTAACTGCAACGCCACCGCACTCAAGCCTTGTTTCAGACATAATTTCATCGACACAAACATAAAGATACAATAACTTTGCTGGAGGCACCAGGCAATATTTACTTGTTAGACAAAAAAGTTTTAAGACTGCCATAAAAGTGTGAATCAGTGCTTCTTTCTGGCCAAATCTGCAGGACAGAGCCATGGTAGGAGAGGATTTGAGCTGTGCACTGAAAGCCTAAATCAAGTGCTACAGTTAAATAAACTGGAAAACCCGATGCCTTTCCCACTATCCTCATTTTTCAAGGAGTAAGGAATTATGTACTCATAAATAATGAATTCACACCTTTCCAGCTCTAGCACCCTGGGAAAAGTCCCTCCTGTGGAGGCAAGCTCCAATTACGATTTTTTTTGTCCCCTCAGTTGCCTCCTGGTTGGGGACGCCCCGCATTTACTGGAACGCGAGGGGCAGGTTTTTACACCTGCAGGAGAGCCTCAGTCCCTGTGTCAGCAGATTCCCAGCCCCAAAAACTGCCAGGGGAGTGGGGCCTGGCCAGAAATCTCCTGGATGGAAGGCTGGGAAGGGGATCCTTGCAGAGGGACGTTGGTGGGAAGGACCCAAAGGACTCTTTGCCATGGCCAGGTGAGCTGGCATCCCTCACACTCCTTTCTACCTGCTTGAGCTGAACCTATTAAAAACTTCTGAAGAAACCCATGGATAATTCTTCCTGCTTCCCTGCTTCTGGATGGGGCTGGAATTTTTCTGCCTGAACACCACCTTAATTGGTTGCTTTTCACTGGCCCAACTGGGAAGAATAAATGCCAAGAATTTGATGAATGTAAGTAGTATGTAAGAGCAACAAGCCATCTCGTAAATAAATTATCCTGAAGCTTTCTGTAAATGCAATAGCATCTCAGTGCATCTATTTTCTGTGCTAGTGATTGCAAAATGCCTCCTTGGATTGAGCTGAAGAACTCCAGATAATGAACTGAAAGTGTTCTCTTCCTGGCAATCAGTTTGACCACACAGGATCCTTGCACTGAAAGGATTTATTTGTAAATGAAGGACAAATTCTGCAAGAGAGGATGGCTTATCATCTTTCCAGTTATTTCTAAGAGAACAAAATTATTTCCCTGACTACATTATAGAAAACCACCTTTTAGCACAGGGTTTTCAAAGGCTGCAGTCAAACCTGCACAGAGAAAAAATAAAAAAAATCTGATCATTTTTGAACATGCTGATCAAAACTTGAAATGATCTGGGATCCAAAAGCCTTTTTTATGTAGCACTACATGTTCATACCCCAGTTAATTAGCCCATTACATAGATTAGCATAGTATTTATCAAATATTCTTCAGGCTAACAATGGGATGCTGAAAATAAACACAGAAGGGTGAAGTTTTTGTCCATCCCTGAGCAGTTCTGGCACCCCTCATTTTATTTCTGTGCTGTTCTTCACAGGTATGGGTGCTGCTCTGCCACAGTGAGCTTTGACAGCACCACCAAAGCAGCATTTATTTATTCAGCCATCCTCTTCACAGCAATATTTCCTTATCCAGCTGTCTGATCAGCCTAATCAATGGGGAGAAAATATCTGAGCCAATTAAAATGCAAAATAACCTTTGGAAAGGTTAAAATATTTGGTTGCAAAGGTGGTTTTTGTTTGAGTAAAACAAAGGTTAAGCCACTTTTTGAAGGTTGTACTGATCTTCTTGTTGTGACTTGCTAGCTTTGTATTTATTCACCTGCTGGGAAATAATTTCTCCATTTATCATTCAAATGAAATCAATACATCATGTAGACATTCGTGGCTCATATCTGAAAAAAAAACAAAGAAAATACTTGGATGTAAATGGTTAAGGTAACGAAGAGTGAAAAAAAGACTGTGATTGCTGCAAATGATGATTATATATTAGAGGGATATCTCACCCAGACCTTCCTGAAGATGGAATGTTTTTAATTGATGCTTTATTTTTGCTCCTGAGAGCCAAGAAACACAGGTTTCTCTGGGAAACCTGAGAAAATGTGTTGATTTTTTCTTACCATCCTTGATACCCAAAGCAAGAATTCTGAATTTAGTCACAGAGTTGATGAAAGATCAGAACAAAATGAACTGCAGTGCCAACAGAAACGTTGGCATTAAACCAGTTGTCATTGGGTTTATAGTCTCCCAGGTTTAATGACAGATATTTCACACTTATTTTAGATATTGGCATTGGAGGACTGAAGTCAGACATTTCCCAGCAATTAAACCCACCATTTTTTTTTTCACATTTTAGATGTTTTGTCTGAAGAAATTTTTGTTAAATAAGCTTTCAGTAAAGTTAAGCATTATTTGTGTGAAATCCAATCTGTTCTCCTGCTGGAGAGTCAAACTCAGAAGGAGCTGGGATGTTCATGGCACCTGATCCAGGCCTGGTCTGCAAAGCTGGACCAACCAATGCTGAAGATTTCTGGCTTTGAACAGAGTCCAAAATTGTCTCTAACACAACTTAGAACCTCCCAAAATTTCCAGGCTTCCTCCCAGCTGCAGATATTACCCTCACAACTTGTACCCCCTCATAGCTTGGGTTTTTGGAATGGAAGTTCAGGCTTTGCCATCCCAAACCTTGGCTGTCACCCCGATGTCATCACACTAAAAAAGGCAAATTTCTGTTGAAGTGCAAGGCTGGGGTTTGACCTTCTTTGGTCAGTAGAGGCTCAGTCTGTTTATACAGCAGAGATTTCTGCTCTATAAACACATGGATATACGCACCCAGTTAAATCCTCATGAAGAGACAGCTCATCCCCACCAGCTCAGAGACAGAAGGGTGTCTTTAATAACAGAAGGAATTTGTTGTTTGCTTTTTTTTTTAACAGAAAAAATATTATTTCAATTAGAGGTTTGGAGAGAAAATTAGTTTCTAATGGAACAGGCCCTCCTAATGTTCCTGTCCCAGGTCATTATCGAGTGGTTTGGCTTCTATAACACACAGATACCAAATGGATTAATCTGAGCATAACACAGAGGAGGGATATAAATTTGTCTCTATCAACATCACAATGTCGTCTTCTGGGGCTTGATTATGTTTTATCATTTCTCCTGGCTCAGCACCAGTTCTGCACCATCAGCAGAGCTATTTAGAGGGACATAACAAACGTCACCGTGCTTGAGTTACACCTGCAGTGTGTCCAGAGAGTGGAGAGCAGCTGGGCTGTCACTGCTCCTGACACTGTCACTGTCCTCCTCAGATGGAGAGGGGAAATTTCACAAGGGANAAGGGAAGGAGCCTCAAAGAGAATGGAGAAATGGAAAAATCTCACAATCAAGGTGAGGGAGCAAGTGTGGCAGAAAATGGGAGTGATAAAAAATAAGGTGTGGAAAGAACCCAGGCAAATAAGGGGGAAAGAATTAAAAGAAGACCTCACACAAGAGCATCTGCCCCAGAATGATCAGCCATGGAAGGGTTTCACACCATCCACCAGGGCACTAAGTATCCCAGAGTCTCTGTTCCAATAACTCCAGCCAAAAATTCCTCCCCCTAAACTGCCAAATAAGTTTAGGAATTTGACAGTGATTCAGAGCACGGGGTGAGGAATGAGCAGGGCAGGTTTGGCTCAGGCTCGGGGGCTGCTCTGGAAGATGCTGCTGCCAGCTGACTCCTTTGTCTTTTCTCTTCCAGCCCCTGGAATTCTGGGCATTTGCCAAAGCCCCAGTGCCCTTGGCCAGGCAGAGCCTGAACCCAGCACCTGTGTAACAGATCTGTGCAGCTGGAGGTGTTTCCATGCCTGCTCCATCTGTTCCACATGCCACAGGTGTGCTCATTTCCTCCAGGTGAATTGGGAGCAAGAATCCTTTAGGAAAAAAAAAAAAAAATCCTGGCTGAATTACAAGTATTTCTCTCTTTCTCCATGCTCTGTTTTTATTTATCCTCATCTACAGCTCTAGGTGGGCTTTCCATTGCTGCTGAATGAGCAGAAAGGAACTTAAAAAGAAAAAAAAAAACAAACCAAACCTCTGGTAAAATATAGAAATTTGGATACTGCAGCTTTGGGATCTACAACAGGAATTTGGCAACAGGGTTAATATTTAACAGTCTTGACTCTGTGAGGTGGGAGGACCACATTGTGTGTTTCTTGAGGAATATGAATCCATGCACACAGACATCCATAGGAATATGAATCCAGCAGCAGCTGCCTCCCAACCTTTGTCAGCAGCATGGAGATGGGATTTTTATCTGCTGCATTTTGAACACACATCCCCTCGTTTTTGCTGAAGAATAAAACACTCACAGAGCTTTCTGATATGAATCAACACCTCAGCCAAATGAGTTATTCACAGCTGAAAGTTCCAAAGCTTTTCCCTTGGATTTCGGTTGTTTTAGGTCCAACTTTTATGAACAAACATAATTAGCCATTTTGAAATGCTTGGCAAGACAAGATAATTCCTGCCTGACCCCTGCTGATTATCCTGGTTTAGCACGGGAACCTTGCAGCACTTTGTTGATAAACCAGATTAGCTGCACTCATCAAAACTTTAACTCATGGATTTAATGACTGCAAAGCAGTGATGTGAATCTACAATTAGTGCAGGTGCAGAGTTTTGAGAGGCTTTTAATTGGATTGCAGGTGAGATTAACTAAGGCTTCCAGGCATGCTGTAGGAAGTGCAGGGCTGGGGAGGTTTTAGCCACGTGATGGTTTGGGGAGAAGCAGGAGAAAAAAAAAAAAAATGAAGTTTAATTCCTGCACAAGATCTTCTACACAAAGTGAACAATGGTAAAAGTTCCCTCCCTGCCAGCTTGAGCCACTTCCAGAGGCTGTGGGTGCTGTTTTCTGGGATTTACTGAATTTGGTCATTACATGTATCACTTTTTAAAAACCCTGGCATTCTTTTCAGAGATCTGGAGCTAGCCAGGAAATTATTATTGTACTAAATCATTGTTGTACTGCAAATTATCCACCTATTCCTTCCAAATCTCTATATTTGCCTGGAAAAGAACACCAGCTCCTGATCTTTCCAACTCTGTTCCATTTTAATATATGCCCTCATTGCAGGAGTTAATTTTTATCCACTAGTAGCAGAACCATGTGTGAAAAGTGTAAGTCTGGGAGTGCTAGGGTTAATTTTTTTTCATTTATAAACTCTTTATAAGTCCTCAGAGTGAGAAGTGGTAAAGGTGTGTAGGCAGAGAGGAGTTCTCACCACAGCTCTCAATCTTCCAAATGAAATTCCTCCTTGCAGGATGTTTAATCACCTCATCAGCCGCTCTCCAGCACAGCCTGTGCAGCACCTTTTCTTACAAAATTGTTACATTTCAATTGCATTTTAATACTGACCTGATTTTATCATCTCACATGTGAGAAAATTGAGGCTTTAACCCAGAAAAAGCAACAAAAGATGTGACTGATCATTTATCCAGAATTGTTTAGAAAGTAATTCAAAGGACTTTATTCAGGACTGTGAGAACCAGCTGAAATTGCACATCCAAAGGGATAATTCTGAAATACTAAACTTTCCTCACTCTCTAATTACAGAGATATAAATTTTATAGGTACTGTTAGCAGAAGTTGCATCAGTCATTAAATAACCCTAACCATGACCTAAAGCAAATATCTTTTAATTATTTTATTTTTTAATTAGGAGTTATAACTGCAGAAAAAAAAGAAATAACTCCTATTTTATTTTTCACCATATTTTTATCTAGACCTTCATCCCATTTCGTGTCTCATTTTCAGTGCTACAGAGATGAGCACAGTTAGAATTTTCCCCATCTCTGCTCTTAAAAAGATCTTGACCCTGGAGTTCTCACTGCAGGTAGAATTCTGGTTGCAAAAAACAATTATTGCAAACCAAATCAAAATTTTATCCACAAATACTCACAACTGCCTCCATTCCATAAAACTTCTCTATCCATCTATCTCTGGGAATGACACAGCATTCCCACTTCTTGATCATTGGGTGACTTCCAGTTAATTAAAATGTTGTCATTGCCTTCAGCAGCAGCACAAGAGCTCCTCTGAGTGACATTTTCAATCTTCCCTATTACTTAATAATCTGGGAGGTATTTACTATTTAACAAAAGAAATTGCACACCTCAGAATGTACATTTTCTTTCCACAGATTTCTCCTAATGATGAGCTAAATGGGAGAGTAAAGATGTGAACAAATCGTGTTTATTTCCTCTTTGCAGAGGAAAATCCATTAGGTGCTAACTACAAATGCCGTCTCCTTTACATATTCCATGCTGCTGTTATTTGTGAGTAAATTGACTCTGAAAAATGGAAGCAGAAACCAAAATTATCCCCTGCCAATCCTTGGAGAAACTGGCAGCCCACCTGAGGATCCTCTGCTCACCAAGGCTCTTGACAGGTTTTTGCCATTGTCCCGTAAATCTGATCCACTGTGGCATTTCCCATCCTCATCCACACCCAGAGTCGATATTATTTCAAATATAAGCACCAACACATCCAAAAATTCCTTTCTAGAGAGGGGTCTTGACAAAAAAATCTCTCTAGGAGCTCCCAAGCCTGGGATTTGTTACTCCAGAATGCAAAGAGGGATCTCAGACAAAACTCAGCCTGCAGTGAAGGGAATAAAACTCAGAGCAGTGGAGGTTTTAACCCAACGTTTCCCCCACTGCAGAATAAACTCTGAAATTTCTGTTGATTCAATAAAAATGCCAAAATCCCTGAAAATCCCACTCTCTGTTATTTCTCCATTTAAAGGAAGATTTCTTGACCACATGTCCAAACCCTGAATTCCTTTTCTTTCCTACTGGCACTGGTTACAAACTCCTAAAAACCAGGTTACAGTCAGAGCTCTGCAGTGAATTCATGGCATTTGACACTCATAACTCCACTTTTATAAAAGCAGATTAGTGCATTAAAAACCTCCTTAATAACAGCTCTTTCAAAGCAGACATTGCCCAAAGCAATACAATTATTGGTCAATAATTCCTCTTTAGCTGTTTCTATTACCACCACTTTATTTCAACACTCGCCTTCTTACCCTTTGATCTGCTAATTATCTTTTTACCCTCTGATCCTCTCTACAATTCCCTGGCAATTTGATCCACTAATTACAGTGCCCACATTCCCCATTTTCCACAGAATGTGCAATTTTTGTGACCTTCTTCACCTTCCTTCATACAAACACTTGCCATCTTTCTCTAGGGTACAGCTACTTCTGTAAATATATAGATAATGGTACAAAATCCTGTAATTAAAAGTGTTTTTACATTTTCCTTGCAATCTTTTGGGCTTCATGAAAACGTCTTAATAGTTTGTCATTGACTTAGATTTCGATGGAAATGGGAAGTCTGGTAAATTCTTTTGACTCCATCTTTAATACCATAAACACTTGGATGTTTTTCCTAATATTAAACATTGATTGTATTTCCATGCTGGGGATTCTATTAAAAATGCAGTTTCTGCAATATTTTCTGTAAATATTACAAAAATTATTTTCTGATAGAAAGCTTTTCTCACCTTACGAGCACATGACCCACAAATTACTGAATATTCTGCATTTCCAATTTCCCATTCCCTTCTAAGCCAGATTCAGACTTTCAGTGCAGCCTGAGTAAGTTCTAGAGTGGAAAAATTTTAGGAAGATAAACCTGAGCTTTTGACTTGTACAACCCAGAAATGATGGTGCTATGGAAGGGGGGAGTTTTTGGGACTGGGGAGCAAAACTTTGGCAGTTGGAATAGAACCTTGGTGTTTGAAAGCTGGATTTAATGAATTTATTGTGAGCAGGATATCCCATAAGAATTCCAAAAGTCTCTTATTCTACCAGGAAGTCTGACACTGTTGGAATTCTCCAGAGTTTGTGCAAAAGAAGGACACTCTCATTTAAACCTCCAGTGCCTCACTTGGTGCTGAGGGAATTCTTCTGTTAATATTTACATTTTTAACCACAGATTTAGTTCAGAACTTGGTAAATCCCCATCAATAAAATGCAGCAAAACACAGGCATTGCAGTTAATTTTATTCAGTTTTTCTGTGCAAATGCTCACTTAGTTCTTTGGCCAAAGTTACCAGCTGCTTAAAGTAATGGCTTTGTGCTGTGTCCACTCAAATGAACTCAACAACTTCTCATTCCAGAGAAACCTGTGCAGAGTTGCCAAAGAACCATCATTAATGCAGGATTTTTCTTTCTGACAGCTTTTCTGCTTGGAAAGTGATTGATTGGGCACTTCTTGTATAAATAATGTTTGCAGTTTTTAATATAGAGAATCCATTTTAATATCTGCATGGTAAAAAACAAGAAATTCTCATTTCTGTGCATCCAGTTGCTTTCAATCAGATTATTTTTATAAATATAAGGATTGTAAAAGCAAAATGTGTCTTGCAGAGCAGAGGTATCTTCTATGATCCTAAGGAAAATCTGCAAAGGAATAAAATTCTTCTTGCACAATTTCAAACCAAAATTGTGCTTATTGAATATAGTCCTGTCTAATCATATTGACTTATTCCTCCTTTTTTCCCTTTCAGACCTAGCTGGTAGCATATAATTTGCCATTTTTCACATTAGTTCTTAAATAGCTCACACTTCCTCGCATCACGAGGCACTTAACAGCTTCTCAGTAATCTGATTGTTCAATTGTCTGAAGATTTCCCGACACAGAAAAACCAAGTACAGGATCAGCCTGAAATACTTTGAAATACAGGAGGCCATTTCAGCGGAACTGAAGCAAGTAATGGAGAATTTGCAAAATAAAACCCAAAGAAATGGGTTGTGGTTGGCAATAAATACGTGCACTGCTCCAAGGGTGTTTCTGTGTGAGTTATGGAACTCCTCAGGAGCGGTTTGGGGATCAGGGCTGGTCTGCTTGGCTTCACTTTATGGTTCCCCAGCCAGGAGTCTTGGCTGCTTCTGGGACCTGGAGTGGTCCAAGGGCACAGGAGGAGCTCAGTCCTGACTGATGGCACCTCCCTGACCTGCCAGGCACCCCCACGGAGCTGCTGACACCGTGCTTTTCCTCCTCTTTTTAGGGAATTAGCTGTTCTCCTTCTCTTCCACCTGCTTTATGCAGGAAAACTTTCTGCTGCTTCCTTGGCTGGTCCCCCCAAATATTCCAACCTGAGCTGCACCATCTCCAATAACCACATCAAAGACATCCTGAGCTCCAGACCTGCATTTGTGACCAACCTGAAATGTGCAATAGGAAAGGAAAAAACTTGTTTATCAAGGAAATGTTCAGTGAGAAAAAACATTCCCTCGAATCAAACAGCCTTTATTTTGTGTGTGTGTGTGTGTATAATAGTTATCCTGGTCAATATTTAGATTATTAAAATCCAGCAAGCTACACAATATGAAGACATATCATTTTTTCTACATAAGAATCCAGATTTCAGCTGTTGTGGCACTTTTTAATCTCCAGTTTCAATCCAAATTCACATAAGAAAAACACTTAGGTCATTTTTGTTTTGCTGTTAATTAATATCTCTCACTAATCACTGAATAATCTCTCTATTTTGCTTTTGAATCCCTGTAGCAAATTGCATCAGGTAGGCTTCAGTTACTCATGTATGTTTTACCCTTTCCTTTCTGTTCCTTGCTTTTCCTCTCTGTGTTGCCTGGACTGTTTTTCAGTGTTACAGAATTTTGAAAAATCAGTTCTTCTCTATCCTTTTGCTTTATGATAAGAAAAAAGACAAGGTGATTTTCCATAGAGTTGCCAACCAAAGTGTACCCATACACAGAATTCAGCTGCAATAATTTCTTCATCCTGCCTCTCCTACCACTCCAGGTAGTTTATAACTCTTAAAGCTTCAGCCTGGAAGAGCTTTCCCTTTCCCCAGCTCTTGTGTTTGTCCTTTGAGCTCTCAGTAGCAATGAAACCCCAAGATTTAAGAAAACTTTATGGTTTTATTTACAGTATCTTCTGATTTCGTTCTATAAGAATTTTTTGCTGCCCACTGCTTCAACATTTTGCACTAAAAACCTCATCTAAAAGTGGCTGAAGCCTGCAAGCCTTGCAGTTGGGGTTTGTGGGCTTTAAAGTGAATCTGATTTACCAGCTGAGCCAGCCCCAGCCCTTTCAGCAGTGGGTCCATGGGCTGTGCTTGGACTCAGGCACACACAAACTCCAGAACAATTAAGCATTTATTTATAGCTGAAGTTGAATGTATGAGTAAGTCAACGCTTTGTTGACCATAACATTCCCCAGGAAGATTTAGAAAGGAGTGAGGTGCCAACTTCCCTTCTGCAGCAGTTGCCTCTCCTATTTCTGCTGGGAGAGGCACAGCCTTTAAACCTGATTTATCACTGAAATATTTACCTATCCTTCCTCTCCTCTTTTCTCCCTGTGATATTTAAGCAAGAAGCTGTATTTGAACAAGAGCTCTTTAACCTCATCACAGGGAGGTGTTTTTTCCCACATTTCAAAGTTGTGATTAATTAATACAAATCCCAGTGATCCTGCTGCCCCTGCCTGGAGAGGAGCTGACAGTTTGCCTTTTGATGAGGACAAAAAAGTCTCCAAACAGAGCTGGGGCTGCTCAGCCTGGAGAGGGAAAGCTGAGGTGGGATCAGTTTGTAAATCACTGAAGGGAGGATGAGCCAGGCTGGTTCCAGAGGTGCTCCAGGACAGGAGTCAGTGGGCAAAACCTGAAACCCAGGAACATCAGGAAACACAAATTTATTGTGAGGGTGACCAAACACAAATTTACACACATTTATTGTGGGGGTGACCAAACACAAATTTACTGTGAGGTGACCAAACACAAATTTACACAAATTTACTGCAGGGATGACCTAACACACATTTACACACATTTACTGTGAGGATGGCCAAACACACATTTACTGTGAGGTGACCAAACACACATTTACACACATTTACTGTGAGGTGACCTAACACACATTTACACACATTTACTGTGAGGATGGCCAAACACACATTTACTGTGAGGGTGACCTAACACAAATTTACTGTGAGGGTGACCTAACACAGATTTACACACATTTACTGTGAGGTGACCTAACACACATTTACACACATTTACTGTGAGGATGGCCAAACCAGCTGCCCAGGGAGGTTCTGGAGTCTCCGTTCTTGAAATTATTCAAAAGGTGTCTGGACACAGTCATAGAATTATGGAATATTTTGGGCTGGAAGGCACCTTAAAGATCATCTTGTTCCAACCCCACTGCCCTGGGCAGGGGTGTCACTCATTAGACCCAATTCCCTAATGTCCCATCCACGCTGACCCTGGCAACTGGCTCTGGGTGGTCCTGCTTGAGCAGAAGGGTTGGACCAAGTGATCTGTGGAGGACCTGAACCATCCTGAGATTCTGTGAATGTGTCCATTAATCCAGAGCCTCAACGTGAAGCACATCAGACATGAGATGTGAGGATGTCAAGTGCCTCCGAGGCCACCCTGGAATGAAAATGCGCTGCCAAGAGCAGTAAAAAATAATAAAACAAGTCAGATTACATTAGGTTCCCCACATCCAATGAGCATAGCACCCCAAATATTGTAATATTTAGATCAATTTTTTGGATGTCTTTGCTCACCTACGAAGCCTCTTGGCTTGTTCTTCTTTGCTCTCCTATTTCTGTAATAAGAAATAAATGTTTCTTCGCCTGGCCGGTTTTTTTGAACTGAAAAATAAACCTGTAACTTGGGGCATGCTTGGAAGTGTTTACAGATGCTCAGTAACCCCGTGAAGACTCTCCTGTCCCTTTGAATTTAATGGAAGCTGACACCAAATTCAATGGAGTGAGAATTTCCCTCTCAATTTCGGGAGCTCTTTCCCTGGATTTATTATGCCTGATTCCACACAGTGTCTGTAAATGGTGTTATAATACAGCCACCAACTCAGCCAGGGAATTCTAATTGAGAACTCAGAGACCAAAATCTTCTGCCATCAGCTGCCTCCAGCCCTCATCTGGGGTGGATAATCTGGATTTAACACTCTTGAGATCTGCCTTTTATTACTAATTGGTTTCATTTATTTTGGAGCAGTTTCTTATTTTAAAAGGGTGAGTCCTCTGCTTTTAAGGACGCACCAAATTCTTCATCCCTCATCCCTGGAAGTGTCCAAGGCCAGGCTGGAAGGGGTTTGGAGCAGCCTGGGATGGTGGAAGGTGCCCATAAAGCCCCTTCCAACCCAAATCATTCTATGATATCAATAATATATTATAAGATGCTGCAGAAGGGTCTCACAAACCAGAGGCACCTCAGCAGTTCCATCCTCCTCCTGAGGATTCGTGTCAGGAGTGGTGGAGGTAACAAACCCCATGGTGGGACAATCCAAACTTCTCCCCATCTCACAAACAGGGATGTGTGACACTGCCAAGCCCAGTGTGCCAGCTGGGGAGCCTGTGGAGACCACCTGCTGGGCTATGACTTCAAAACATGGATTTTTTTTTATTCATGTATTCATTTTATTATCTTGTGTGTGTGAGTTAATTGCCACAGGCAGGATCGCTGCAATCCTGGATCATGTGTGGGACAGAATATTTGTCCTGGCAGAGGAAGGTTTGGCTTGTTATCCTTCTAATCCTGCTTCAAGCAGGTGCCTGGAAGGAAATGGAGTCAGAGATCTGATTTCTGTCCCCACTGAGGAGTGATGACAGAGTTATCCTGGGGCAGGGCTGAGCGGGAAATGGAAGGGAATGGCAGAAATGCCACACTCGGGTCACATACCACAGAATTTCCCTGGCACAAACATCTCCTCCCCAGGCTGGCACAGCGACAGACCTGTCCCTTGGCTAGCAAACAGCTGAGGGCTCAGAGAGAGGCAGAGGTGCTGTGCTGGCAGGGAGCAGAATCTCATCTCTGCCAATGTGAGAGCTGGTGCCTCTGCCAGGAGAACTGGGTGGCCTTTACTAAACTCTTCTCTGGTTTTAGTTTCAACAAACATCTAAGCAGCAAAGCCCTCTTAAAATCAACTGAGAGCTACCCCCAGAAATAAGTGCTTTGCTGGGAAAGGCTGGGCTCGAGCTGGAGCCCTTTGCTGCACGAAGTTCTGAGTCAGTATTTTAGCTGGGCTGTGCAATTTGCCATCATTTAATTGGAGGCACCTCCTCGTGCCTTCAGTTCCAAACAGTCCTGCTCATATCAGGAATGCTGTGCTCATCCTATGGCTTATTATTAAATTATAATGCCACTCTCTAACCTTGCTGGAGGGAGAGTTCCAAGCTGAGGCAGGAGAGCTGGCCTCCCATACTGATGAACAGAGATTTTAAAGGAGATATCCCTGAATCTCCACCTTGGTGCAGGCGGCTGCAGTGGATTTCTCTTGGTTATCTTAAGAGAGCTGGAGTTCATAGCTTTAAATATCACCAGCCCCAAAGTCTGCTCAGAATATTAGGAACTTAATTCTTGGGGGTTTTATCTTATATGGCATTTCTTATGTTGCCTAATCATGTTGTTTGCACATTTCAGCCCCAGAATTATATCAAATTATGGACGTTCGAGCAGTCTCTGGGAATTATTTTGCCTCTTTGTTTGCTCCTGATAAAAATCTGCCAAAAAAACCCTTCAGCCCCTCCAGTCAAAAAGCATTAAAATATAAAATTCAAGGATCAGGGCTTTTGAAAAGCCTAATCTGGCCTGAGCTGTTGGAGGCAGAACTTCCCCAGTGCAATAAACAGTGGGAACATTCCCTGTGAGCCTGATAAAACCTGCTGATGTCTGCAGGGAGCTGTGCTGCTGGAGAAATATTGTAGCTACTCCATCACTGCTCGTGTTGCATATACAGAGCTGGAGCCAGCTTGGAAATGTTCAGGCAAGTTATTCCCAGTCTCGTTGACAATAACCACTTGTCTCATGTAAAATATCCACTCCTGCAGGCACAGCAGTTGCTTTTCCTAGGCTGGGATATTCAGGATGTTGTGCTGCCTGAGTGATTTCCAAACATGTGCAAGTGGAGGGAGAAGGAAAATCTATGGAAAGCTGTAAAAACATTGCGTGCAGTCCCTGAAGTCACCAAAATAATTCTGTGAAAATTATTCCCCCTTCCTTCGTGCAGTCCCAACCTTTCTATTTCAGTACCAAAAAAAAAGTATATTTGGAAAGCAGACTGGCATAATTACAGCACAGAGAAACTTGTGAGAAATGGCAAAATAGCACTAAAAAAAAGCTGCTGGGAATAACAAGCAAAGGCAAAAAAAAAAAAAAGAAAATAATGTTATTTGTACAAGGTTTGTGTGTAACAAATGAAGAAAGGAGAACTCTGGTGAGTAAATTCAGAATTGTCCTGCTGGCCTGTGCTGTGCAGTAGGCAGAGTTTAGTAAGGACACTCATGATGTGAGCCATGGCATTGGCTCTGTGACTGCTCTCAGGGTGTGTAAAATTCATGGAAGAGTTTAGATTTTGCCCAGAAATTGGTCCAAATAATCCGGGTTATTTGCAGGGAGGAGCACGATGACAGTGTCAGGTTTGGGCACTGCAGAGGTGTTGGAAAGGTGCTCCCAGAGCACATCAACAAATGGGCTTTAAAATCCTGGGAGTTTGTACAGCTCACTGCATGCTTCCCCTTACTCAGGCAATAGGAAACACCAGAGAAGAGGAGAAGAAATATTTTCCAGTGCTGGTAATTCTTGTACCTGGGTAATTCCCATCCCGTTTTCCAGGGATTTGCCTTGGTATGGAGCAGATCCAGTAACTTGAGCAGCTGTGAGTTTTCTCCAAGTCCTTTCAAGTGGAGCTCAGTTCTCCTCACACCTCATTTCTGGAGTGGTTCCTGCTCCCTCCACGTGCCCCTGGGAAGCAGCTGCAGCATTCCTGCTCCTGTCCCAGGGACTCCCTCCCTCTGTCCCAGCGCGTTTGACAAGGGACACTGGGACACAGGGATGGCACGTCCAAGCTGCAGCAGGATATCCGGGTGTGCTGAGGTTCCTGTTTGATCTGTCACACCATCCCCACTGACATCCCCTGCTCTGACCCAGAGGGAGGGGTGGAAGGAATAAAAATCCCGTTTATTCCTGTGGGGAGGAATGCTGTGCACTCAGCTGGAACACAGCAGGTCCAGCCCCAGCCTCCTGAATTTCAGCATCAGAGAGAACACTGGGCTGAACGAGTTCATTACTGGAGATGCTGTAAGCTGGGCTTTGCAATTAATTTTCCCTTTTTCTCACACAAACCCTGGCTTACTTGACCTGTGTTACACTGCACTTTTTCTGACAGAAACACCACAGATAAGCCTCTCATCAGCAGTGGCCATGATTATCTGGGTCTGTTTGGGAATAGAAATGTGCTATCAGGATCTGAAAAAAAAGGTCTGCTTAATGTCAGGGTCTATGCCAAATTACAGCATGAAGAAAGGAGAACATTTCTGATACTATTTCCTTTTTTTGAATAAACTAAAGTAGAAGAGATAAAAAGCTGTTTCATGAAGATAAATGCAGAAATAAAATTTTGCTGGCCATGAAGATCACAGAATAACAGAATCATTAAGGGTGGAAAAGCCCTCCAAGATCATGGAGCCCAAGCTGTGCCCAATCCCCACCTTGTCCCCAGCCCAGAGCTCTGAGTGCCACGTCCAGAACTTCCCTGGACACCTCCAGGGATGGGCACTCCAAACCTCCCTGGGCAGTTCCAATTCCTGAGCACCCTTTCCCTGGGGAAATTCCTGCTCATGTCCACCCTGAGCCTCCCCTGGGCCAGCCTGAGGCCGTTTCCTCTCCTGCTGTCCCTGTTCCCTGGGATAAGATCCCAAATCCTCCCTGGCTGTCCCCTCCTGTCAGGGAATTGTGCAGAGCCACAGGGTCCCCCTGATCCCTGTTTTCTCCAGGCTGAGCCCCTTCCCAGCTCCTCAGGAATTCTCCAACCCCCTTTCCCAACTCCCTCAGGAATTCTCCAGCCCATTCCCAGTTCCTCAGGAATTCTCCAGCCCCTTTCCCAGTTCCTCAGGAATTCTCCAGCCCATTCCCAGCTCCTCAGGAATTCTCCAGCCCTTTCACATCTCCCTCAGGAATTCTCCATCCCATTCCCAGTTCCTCAGGAATTCTCCAGCCCATTCCCAGCTCCCTCAGGAATTCTCCAGCCCCTTTCCCATCTCCCTCACCACTCACCACAGGACCATGAATGGTCTGGACCCAAGAGCCCAAGACCTGATGTCTTTTTTGTCTTTGTGCTCTGTGCAGAGTTGGTTTTGAGAGGGTAAATATTGACCAAGCTGCAGACAGAGGGGAGCAGAACAAGGAGGGCTCTGCCTTTCAGATGTGCATCAAATTGAACTTCCCACAACATTTTCCAGATGGGAAGATTCTTCATTGTTCACAAATTTTCCCTGTGTTTTCTGGGCCCAGTTCCCCTGACAAATTCCTGTTTCCATGCATCCTCAGAGACCTGTTCCTGTCTCCCCTTCACGCATTTCAATTCCTATAAGATTTTTACATTACATATGAGATAACTGTTATCTGTGAAGGGATAGTGAGATCAGGAGGAGAACGAGATTATTCTCTTTGCTTGTCAAAACAAACAGAAATAGCATTTCTTCTTCTCTGCAATGGCTGATAGAAACAGAAACACAGCAAATGTATTCATTTTTCTGCCTCTTGAAGCTGGATATGGTTCTTATGGAAAGTTCTCAGTGGCTTCTAGCTGGTAGAAGAGTTTGACCTAAAATATATTAGATTCATTTTAACCATTAAAGGGAAAAAAAAGAAAAAGCAGTGGCAGCAATAAAAATGCTGACAATAACATAGTGTCTTAGTCCACAGAGATTTGGCAATAATCAATACATGATGCCCTATCTAAAAATACTTTGCCTTTTGGCAGCTTTAAAAGTTTTCCTCCCCATAGGTGGAGATCAGATGAGTTGAAAAAACTCAGGGAAACTTTGAGAAATTACTGAAAGAGCAATAAATATTTAAATCTTGGAAATGCAGCAAACACCTCCAGCTGGGCAGGAGCAGACAATGTTCCTGATCTGCAGCAGCATGGAAAATCAATAGGATAGAGGCCATGGCTGCTCCTGCTGCAGATGGAATACTGGCTGCTTTATTTCAGGCAGAAAGCAAAGTTTATTGCAAACACCGTGGGCCTTCCTTTGTCTCAGGTACATGAATAAGGAGTCTCCACTGAACTCAAGAGAATTATCCCAGTTAGTGGGAAATCAGCTCCTGTTTTTGCAGGAATGAGGTGTCTCCAATGTGTGTGTTCAACTCCATTGAAGCACAACATGACATTTTGTCCATGGTAGAAAAGGTCAGAGAGCACCACCAGAGATGTCTAAAGTCCTCTAGTAAGGGAAACCACCAAGAGAAATCAAATATTTGGTTTCTTTCCTTACTGTAATTTAATCAGTGGCTACAAAGCAGGATCCTTTGAAGTATTTAGAATAATTTGTCAAAAATGCTTCTCTTCATCCTGCAGAACCTCAATAGAATCCTCACTTTTGGAGCACCAGGATATTTTCCTCATAGTATTTTTCCTATGGCTCTTCACTTAAGACTTCAACTATCACGACAAGAATCATCATAAGACTCTCATTCCATCTAAAACCCAATCCTGTGCCAGAGGCTGAAGTCCAAATCCAAGTCTTTGACAACCTGAAGCTCATTTTCTTTAGAATTATTATCCCTGAAATACCATGATCATTCATGGCTCTGTTTGATTAATTGTAGCTAACTTTGCCATGTTAAACAGCTCATAAAAAACATTTTCTTTGCTTTCTTTCTCATGGAGCATCCAACCTTTGGGATCGCTCTTCCTTTAGAGAACACACTGCTTTTAGGAATTCCCCTACACCCTAAAAGAGTTCCTGTGAAGAGAAAAAATATTTTGCAGGCCAGTTGCAAAGTGTTTATGAGAATGTTTTGCTAACATTAGCTAACATTTGTTAACATTAACATGTTAACAGGGCTTGAGGAATTTCCCAAAAATAGAGTTTGGTGCAGGGATCAGACGTGAAGAGATGGATTTGTGTCTTCATGTGTCTAAGAAACAAGTATGTTTAAGTAAATAATGAGGATGAAAAAGAGGAAATTAAGGAAATTAATTAGGAAATGAATTCAAATATTTCTTAGTGTGATATTGGATTTTAGATTCCAAAACAATGACGGTAGCAAAGACATGACTGTTTGTTCCTATTAAATATGTCAATCTTTTTCATGGGAAGGTGGAATAGGAGAAGTTTTTAATATTCAGCAAATCTCTTGGTGGCTGTAAAGCATTCATGACTAATCAAAAGTTCCTTAATGAAGCATTTGTGTGAAGCTCTTTAGTGGGTGGTTAGTCACAAAAATACCGAATATGAGGGGAAAGCAGGGTGTGTTGGCAATAACTGCAATCTCTGTGGTGGAAATGGTTCCACTGTGGGCCAGGCACCAGCACTTGTGCTTCAGATCCTGTTGTTTTACATTTACAGCCCCTGTTTGTTTTCATCAGATAAATGTAACTAACACAATCATGAAGCAGCTTGGAATTTTCCACCTTTTTTTTTTTTTTAATTGCAACATTTTTTTCCCCTTTTTTGCTGTCTCAGAGAGTCAGCTAGGGAATTCTGAGTGTGAGGAATTTTCTCCTCTCCCTGACTAATGGCACTAGTGGTTAATAAAGATCTGAAAAGCTTTTATTAATGAAATATCTTTTATTGCACAGCTTTTATTCATTTTTCATGCACACATAAAAGACAGCAAAGAGGAAAAAAAGCCACCAAAACCTACAAGCCCACAGAAATAACCAGCAAAGCCTTAAGAAAAGATTGTTGAGGTAATAGAGATAACATTTTTAGACTGCAAGGATGGAAGGTGAAGAAACATAGATCCTTTGGGAAAGCAAAGATCCCTTTAAACCTTTTCCCACTCTTCCTGTAGCACAATGAACTTTGGGTTGTAACATTATTTAGCTGTAACATAACTTACCCTGGCAGAAACAGCAGCTCTGCTGCCTCAGGGGCCATATAATTCCTGGGATACTACATCCAATAAATGTTTTGGGCCAGGTGTAGTTGTAGCAAGCACAGAAGAGGAACCATATGGATGCTCTGCAATCATCCTCTACATGGCTGAGCTACAAGAAAATAGCTCCTTGTTCATATCTTGATACGTCCCCTATTTATAAAGGTGACCTGACAACACTTGGAATTAATACAAATCCTGGAGGGTTCTGGTAAAGAATATATCAAAAAATCATGGAGTGGTTTGGGTTGGAAGGGACTTTAAAAACCACCTCATTCCAGCATCCTGGAATTCCTCCAGGGAATGTGGTTGAGCTTCCCTTTTTCAAACACAAGTTGTCTGCAGGGATTCCCCCTCATGGCTCAATCCCAGTGCATTTAGGGGAAATTTTGGATTGCATCCTCCCTGCAGCCCACCTCTCCTAAAACAGCTTGGGAGATTTACAGCTGCACTGGGCGCCTAAAGTGCCCTCAGCACATTTGGGGAAGCAAATGAGGAGGGCAAGCAATGCTTCAGTCCCTTGGGGCTTGTGTGTTCCTGCTCAGGCAAATTAATGTGCAGGCAAATGAGTTGGGCAGCAGTTGTGCAAAGCAAAGTGAACAGTGACAGGGTTTATGAGGCCAAAAACTCCGAGTGGCAACGGCTGTGTGTAGACATTTCCCGAAAACTTCCACAATCAGGTGTTTTATTGCCAGCTGAAGTGCAGGAGATACCATAATTGCTACTTTTAGAAGAGCTATGGGAAACACTTTGCCACCACTTTGTCAGAAATGTGGGCTGTAAAACTCTGCAGCTCCATGGTTTCCGTAGGTACCACCTTTGCAGGGATGTTCTTGGGCTCTGGGATGCAGGAGAGGGACAGGCTGCCTTAGGGAATTAATTCCCCACTCCCAAACAGCTCTGATGGAGCAGGGACAGCATCTGTGGGGTGCTGGGGACAGGAACAAAGGGACATTGTCTGTGGGTCATGGAGCCCATGGGCATTGGAGGCGATGAAATTTGGGATCTGCATGGGGACTGAGCATCTCCTGCAGGTCCCTTGGAGAGCAGCCCCAGCCTGGATAACATCCATCCAAACCTCTTTTGATATATTCACATATAAAATCAGTGAGTTTTTTATGTTTCATTGCATTCAACTCAGTGTTGTGGTCATTTCTTGCATCTTTACTGGGTAAAAAACAACCCCTGCCCTCGAGATGCTGTAAAACCTTGCAGTTGTCCACTTGCCAACCTTGTTTTCCTTCTCCTGCTCCTCAGTTTGACTGCAGCTATGCATCTATGGATCTGATCCACTATTCCACACGTTTTTAAAAATATATAATAAATCACAAAGGATTCCATAAATACACCCCTTTCATCCCACCTCCTTTTGAAAAAGTGATGGGAATGAAGAGTGGGGAAAATAAGGTTCTGCAAGCAACCCAGAGCAGGAGGGAATAAATGAGGGCATAATCTCCTCCTGAATTTGAAAGTTCAACAAGAGGAACTGGTGCAAGAAATAGAAAAGAAATAAAAGAAGTAGAAGTAGGTCTCATTTAAAAGCACATTCCAGTCAAAAATACCTCCCAAGTTTCATGTCAGCCTTGTAGTTTTCCTCTAAAAAAAGAAATCAAGCAAGCAATAGTTATTTAATAACAAAGAGTGACCTATTTTGGAAGGAAAATTAATATGGAAGTGTTCTTCTGAGAATAGGAGCAGTTTTTGTGAAATTTTATCCACTATTTTATGGACCAGTTATGTGAGGAGTGTTTAATAATTTTTATTTTTAATCTCTTTGTGTATCTCAGAATCCAAACTAAATTCCTGGTATTTGGGTTGGAACCCACTTGATTATGTACTAAGCATTAAATTCCTATGAAAAACATTTCCATATAACATATATTATTTTTAGAACAAATTTCTGCACACACTTCCCTTTAAGAACTTCAGAACTGAAGAAATGTTTGGTTTTAATAAAAATGGTGCAGCTCTAATGGATTTAATCAGGCAGACTGAGGAGAGATCCTGATTTAGCACGCCCAGATTTTGAGTGGTGACATCAGAGAGTCTGTCCAGTGAAAAACAGCAAAAATAAATTAATAATGATTGACTTCTGTAAAAGGATGGTCTCATGGAATCTCCTAAGAGATTAATGACTGATTGGCTTTGTCAGATAATTAGCTGCTCTACCAAATTATTTGTAAGCTTTGCAGGAGAGACGCCAGCACCAAATGTTATTCTCATCCATTGCTGGAGGTCGGCTGTTTTCCAAAATAGAAGTGCAATTAATCATTATTAACATAAAGAAGCTGCTGATATTGTTCATTAATAATTTGATTTTAATGTTAATAAAACAATCACTGCAGTGTTGATCTATTGAGTGCAACGTGGGGGATATATTGTGCCTTGCATAAGCAATGGATATGGTTTACCAAACTGTGTGTACAGAAAAGTGTTTGGGGATAAAACTAACATGGTTAGAGAATGGAAAATGTTTTCCTGAGGTGAAATTTCCATCATTTCCTTTACCTGCTTTCAGAAAACAAAGAACAGACAAAAGATTCAGTTTTTTTTTGGTACTAAAGGATGGTTAGCAACACGAAAAAGTGCAGCTGTGTTGTGTCTTTGCTGTCCAGCAACGCAGTGTTTCTCATAATAACCTTAAAAATGTACCTAGGAGTGTTTATAAGGAAGATGCTGAATAAAAGGACTGTTTGGATTTGTTTTTCTTTATCTCTGCCTTGTTCTAGCAGTTGTATCCTCCTTCCTGATTCCCGAGTACACAAATGCATCTCTTCCCTGGACAATCCCTCTTTTTATCTCCAAGCAGGTTTCCTGAACACACCGGTAATTTAAAAATTGTTCCTGTGCACATTTGTCTTAATAAAACGTTGCTGAAACACCTCCAGCCCCGCTCCTAAAAAATGAGTGCTGAGGCAAAGCGAGCTTGTGTGACTCCAGCACTTGGCAGAACATTTGCCACCCATTTAACACCGTTAGCAGTGCCCTGGTTCATGGCACTGCCCTGACTCGTCATTACCACGGTGGGATTTAATGAGAGCAAATGGTGCTGGAGCTTTGCTTTAAACACGGGTCCTTCATCAAATGCACAGATTCAAGAGGAGGCACAGATGGGGCTGGAAATGTAGGAGAAGGGAGGGCCCTAAGGTGGAAACAGTGGACGCTGAGTTTTAATTTAGGTAGCTCTAAGTTTTGCTGAGTAGTTTCTTTAAATCTCATTTTTTGATCATTCCTTTCCCTTCTTCTCCGCAGTCATGCTTGTTTCAGATCGTCATGAAATTATTTGGGTTGGAAAGGACCTTAAAAAATATCCCATTCCACCCCTGCCATGGGCAGGGACACCTTCCACTGTCCCAGGCTGCTCCAAGCCCCAATGTCCAACCTGGCCTTGGGCACTTCCAGGGATCCAGGGGTAGCCACAGCTGCTCTGGGCACCCTGTGCCAGGACCTGCCCACCCTCACGGGGAGGAATTCCTTCCTAATATCCCATCTAAACCTCCTCTCTCAGTTTGAAGCCATTCTCCCTTGTCCTGTCACTCCATGCTCTCATAAATTGTCTCTAAATGACTGTATAATAAAGATAATATAGAAAAACTGCATATCCTAAAAACCCAGAGCAAGCAAAAAAAAAAATTAAAAAAAGTGGGTGGGCTTTGTTTTAGCAGTTTATCCTTTGCTAATAAGGGTGAGAAATAGGATTTGCCAGATAAGCTGTTGTAGGCTCACCTCTGATTGCTGTGCTGCACATGACATGGAAAGATTTGATCATTTTTCAGTAATCAGGTTTGTCAGGATCGTGTGAGGGGATCTGCAATCTCCAGCCCAATGCTGGTGAGTGCCAGAGATGCCAAAGGGCTCTGGCTTTGCATCTATCACACTCAGAGACAATGTTTGGGTTCAAAATAATTTCTGTGCTTCGTGCATAATCTCCTGACATGGAGAGGATTGTTCAAAAGCCTCCATTCTCTTGCATTGTTTAGCCAAAAGATTCCTTAAAGCACAGTGGATAAAAACATCACGACAAACCCATCAATATTCTCCCAAGTTTTATAACACTCTTCCAAAATAGAAAATTTTAAAAAAAGAAAATTAATTAGCTGATGGCCCAGATGAGGAATACCACATAAATATGTCTGTTTAAATCCCAGTGCTTGGACAGCAGTGGTTTCTGCTCCAAAATACGATCGTGCATTTTGAGGATGGGGATGGAAAGCAGCCTCTGTGCCTGTGCCAGGCTTTATTTCATGTGGGCCCATTTCTGAGGGTGCTGACTATGGATTAAGCAGTGTTGACAGATAAATACTGATGTTTTATTTTCGTGGAGATTAGAGAGGGGCATGCTCCAAAGTCTGGTGGAGTAGATTACTTAATACACTATTACTTCTCATGGATTTTGATTATTATTTGGATTTTCCAGAGTCATCATCTTGAGTCTGCTGTTCTTACCCCTCTGTCAGCTCTGGCAAAAGCTGATAGCCAGGTGATTTGTCTGAATAAAATAAGTTTTTCGCTTCCTAAGGTATCATTTCACTCCAGCCTCATGCTTATGAAAAGCTGGGGAGTTTGGGTCGTGGTTTTGGGCCATGGAAGCTGTTCTGGACTTTTCCAAGAATGTGTAGTGAAGAGGGACTATTTACAAGAGCACATTGTGCCTTTTTTATAGACTAGTTTGGGTTGGAAGGGACCTTTACTCTGAACACTTTCAACTCCAGCAGGTTCTCAGTAGCAACAGCATTGTTTGGATTTTCTCTTTCTGACCCCACCTGAAAAGAGAAAAGAAAATCATGCCAAAATACTGTGATAAAAGTATTTCCTGTGTTCTTTTTGATGGAAATGTTCACATTCTGAAGAAACCCTCCAGCTGAGATCCAGCTTTCAACCAAGTGGACAAACACTGGTAATATTTTTGTCTGGTTAAGGAAGCGTTGATTTAAATTTCCATAAGGAAAAAGATAAAGCTCTGAATCTTGTGTCTTTGTTGTCATCACAAAAACAATTTTCCTTCCAAATCTGGGGGAACCAAGGCTGTGCAGCCACCTCTGTGTGTCACAGACCCAGGATCTCACAGGTGGCTGTGGAGGTGTTTTGCTATTTTACTTCCCCTGAGCTCAGTTAAATCGATGGTTTGTGACGATATTGTCCCCTCCATCCAAGACTTAGCATTCAAGGACTGTGCTGAAGGACTTTTCTCCAAACCAGAGAGCTATAGAGAGCCAAAAAAATGGTAAATACAATAGCAGATGGTTTATATCAGCTTGACAGCATCGTTTCTGGCCAGCACCCAAAGCTACAAACTTCTGAGCTGGAAGTTTGAGCTTTTGTTTGAAGTTGGGAGCGGAGGCTCAGGAATGCTCCAAAGCTGATCCCCACGTACGTGGCTCTCCATGAGGTCAGAACAGTGCTCCAGGCAGGTCAGGGGCCAGAAAAAGGTGAAGAACGACCCAGCAAAGCAAAATGTATTTACCCAAAGTGATGGGAGTGATTCTGAAAATTAAATAATGGTGTGGCAAATAGAAGGAGTGGGCTGATCATGCAGAAATGGCCTGAAAACCTTCATTTACACAGATCTTCTGAGGCAGGATGGTGAGAGGCTCCAGCTCTAATCACAATTTTGCAGAGATGATTTTCCCTTGCTCCCAAAGGATTAAAATACCTTAGACAGGCAACAAGTGTGAGTGGTTGGGGTTAGAAGTTTTTACAAGCACAGCCACGAGCGTGTTAGATCGTTATGATTTATTGATGACCTGTCTGGTGGAGACCTGAAATCCTGACATTTCAGCTTGCCACAAATATAAAAACTAAACCCAGAATGCTCAAGGAAAAAAAAAAGAACACAGGTGAAGGAAAAACAACCCCCTTTTTCAGCTGTCTGCATGGGCAGGTAGGTTTTGTAAAGGCATTAAAAGGTTCTGAATCAGGCCCATGCCAGCAATTCAAATTTACTGGTAGTTGTTACTGCAGCAGTGGCTAACACAGCCTGGCTTTACTGGGCTTGCACATCTGTCATGTACGGGCTGAAAAATGTCCCCAAAATCCCTCAGCTGCCACAGGAGCACCATCTATCCCTTCCCTTCAGGAAGACCAGGCCATTAGAAACTAATGGGGCTTTCAGGAGCTGGAGATTCCCCCCATCCCCACTGTGTTCCTTCATCCCCCCCCAAAGGGGTTTTTCTCTGCTCTGCAAATTCGTAATGTCCTTGTAAATGACATTTTGCTGCACAGCTGAAGCAAGCCACCTCAAGGAAAAGCAAAGATAGAAAACAGGATTTAATTTTCTTTTCCTCATGCAAGTCCATCAGAGCAGTCATTCCCAGCTGGATGGTCCAGCAGAAAGCCTGGGAAAGGAGGATTCATCAAGTTCCCCACACAGGAGGAGCTTTGAAGATACCTTTTAATTGTCCTTCTTTGAGCTCCACATTGCAGCCATGGGCTGGACAAATTCTTCACTTGATTTCAAGTACATGGGATTAAGAGTCCTGTGGATAATGTGGTCAAAAGACAAAGAAATTTTATGCTACCCACAGAATATTTTAGTATTTAACCTAGGATCTGATGGGCTTTAATCATAGAGTGCTGGTCATCTCTAAGTGGACCTTTGGCCCTTTTTTGACTGTATATATAATATTCCAAATACTGAATTTGGAATATGGGCAGACTCCAAGGATTCCTTGATATCTTGGTGTCCAAAGGAAGATTTAGTTTGCAGATCCTTTAGTGGGATACAGAAACTCACATCCTCTGGACAGAAGGGAATTTCCCTTTCTGCCAGGTTTGATCTTTGTCCTTGGACAGTGCATGGTGCCAGAGGGGGATTATCTTTCACTTAAATTCTCCTCCAGAACTGTTTTATCAGGATGGATGGTAAAACCATAGAGAAGAAATCCAGGGAATATATACAGAAAGGCAGTGGCTAATCTCAAATGTATCAGCAAAATGATTTTCCAGTGGAAAATTAGAAATTTGTCTTCAATTCTGAGACCTTCTGTTGCTGAGTTACCTCACAGAAACCTCATCAAAACTGAGGTCTCCACTGAAGCTTCACTGAAGATGGAGGAACAGGACCAAAAAATGCCTGAACTACAATTCTGAAGAAATATCTCTGCTTTATACTTAAATCTCAATGTTTATGTCTGATCAGAAAAATTCAATTTTCTAAATTGTTGTGAAAATTCCAAATTTCAAAATCCTTTATTTCAAAATATCTTAACTGCTGCTCTGTAGACTTCATCTACTTTTCCACCTAATTTCATTTATCTTTTTATATTGTGGAAGTGCCTTAGGGTATAAATAAATAACAAGGCACTTGGGATTTTAAAATTTTCATATCTGCCATTCCAGGTATTGCTTTGCTCCCATTTCCTCCTCTTGCAGCATTTGAGGACTTGTGTAAAACACAGCCAACACAATTCTATTTTTTTTTTTATTTTATTTTTCTTTCTTTTTTTTTTTTCTTTTTTTAAGAGATCAGTGAGTCAGGGAGTTTCTAACAAATATCTGCTTAAAATTATCATGCATACAACTCACGAGGAACTGAGCAGCATTTCTTCCTGCCAGGTTTGGAGCAGCATGTGCTCCAGGCTGGGAAATCCATTGTTTTCCCAGGGAAGCAAAACGGTATTAGAGTTCCTAACTGGGCCCAATATCAGCTTTGAGCAAGATAATCTCCAAACCTTTCTCTGAAGTCCTTTCTAGAGCTTGATTTGTACTTCACTCTGGTGAGCAGTGAGGTTCTGAACTCTGAGTTAATACCAATTAAAAGGCATGGTCATCAGGAGAGCAAACAACTAAAAACAAATTGAGCTTTTCCAAGCAGCAGATTTTTCTTGGTTGAACCAGAAGGAACCAAACTTGTCTTCTACTGCTCAATAAAACTCAGAGATACAGACCAGTAAAATTAACATTTACAGGTCCACAACACAAATGTAACATTATTGTTTTCAAATTCAAATGTAAATAAAGAACAAATTAGCTCTGAGTGAAATAGGAATGTGTCTGGAATTGTTGCCATTGCCAGGGTTGATTGACCTGTACTCTGGAGCTGGAGTGGGAAATGAGTGTTCAGGCTGTTAGGATAAGTTCTACACTGCAGGAATTTGGGAGTCCATTGTGTTTCAATTAATCCCGTTCTGTAAAAACCTCTTTTCTTGTTTGCTTCATCCTTTTCTTCTTATTTTTATTTTTATAGTGAGACAGCAATTAATTTGTTAATCAAGATTCAGATAGAGTGTCATTACTGCTTCAGGTCTAACAATGAGCATTCTGTGATTCTCAGGAAAAGTGGGTGTTTGCTTGGCTTTTTGTTCTTTCCCATTCACACTTGCCAGGTTAATATTGTGTTTGCAGATTTGCATTTGGACCATATTAGTGCACAATCTTGAAGTTAAAGAGCCAGAATATTTTGAATTCCAGTAATCCTCAGCAGCCCCAAACACAATAGGCTTTCTCCTTCTATTTTAACTAATTATCCCCGTGCAGCACTCCAGGTGAATTTCAACACAAGCACTCTAATAATGTAATTATAAATGTATAAAGGAATTAAAAATTAATTAAAAGGATATCCTGCAAAAACTTTCAAACCTGGACTAAATTAAATGACGAGACTTGAGTCCCTCTGTTTTACAGGACCTGCAGTTGGTAGATTAATAATGCTGGGGTACCACCAGGACCTCATGCAAAACAACATAAAATGCAAATTGAGCAGGAATAAGGGAATCTTGGAATCTCCTGGGTCTGGTTCCCTTAAAGGCCACCTGCACTTTACAAATAGAAATGGTGTGCCAAAAAATCTTGCAACCAACAGCAATATTCCCTAATTAACAAACATTCAAAGGTGGTAAGAGAGAAGCTGAGTTCCTGCTCTGTGGAGGTGTCCCTGCCCATGGCAGGGGGTGGGAGAAGAGTTTTAAGGTCCCTTCCAACCCAAACCATTCCATGATTCCTCTGTTCTCTGATTCCTGAAGCTGTGTGTGAGTCCTGGGGCAGGACAGGATTCAGCTGATGTTTTGCCCCAGTTTTGGGGGGATTTTGGGTACATTCAGCCAGAACCTGCTGACTCGGGCTCTGTCTCATCAGCCAGGAGGATGCAGAGCTCCATGAGGACAGCAGCCAGCAAATCCAGCCCAGGCATGCCCCAAGCTAGAGGAAAAGCATCAACCATAAAATCAGCAAATCATTAAGGTTGGAAAAGACCTCCAAGATTCATTAAGTCCAACCTTTGCCTTTATCCCCCCCTGCCCACTAAACCATATCACCAAAACACTCAACTCAACGAGCCATTCACTTAAGAGATGGATTTGATGATCCTGGTGGGTCCTTTTCCACTCAGCATCTTCTGTGACTCCACCTCTGCCCTGAGGAAACTCCTCCAAAGTTTAACCAGTCCTCCAGTGAAGAAATGAAGCTTTAGGTCATCCTGCAATCTATACAGATTCCCAGGAAATTTTCAGGAGCCGAGGCTCTGAACCCTGGCTCATCCTGTGTCCTGGGGATGGCTTTGGGAAGAGCAGGCAGAGCATCCCAGGCTCTGCACATCCATGGATGGAGGCATGGAGGTCACTCAGACCTGGTGGCACCTTTGGTGCCAGGGGAGCCCATCAGGAACCTGACACTGATTGCTGAGGACACCTGGCTGCACAGCAAAGCCTCTGCACAGTAAAATAATTAAATCAGGACAGGTCAACTAAGTGAAAGTGTCTGTTTCTATAATCACAGCATTATCAAATGCATTCCTCAAGTAAACACAGCAATCAGCCCCCTTAAGGCTCCTTTAATCTGCAATAAGTCAGACAAGTCTATTTTGGACAAAACCCTAACGAGCTGTCTCTGAGTTGTGCCAGACTTCTGTCTCAGGGCTGTGCACTTCCCTTCAGCTCTGTGAGAGCCTGGGTTCTGAACTGGGGACAGTGAATGACCTAACACAGCATCATCACAGGAAAACCAAGAGTGCAGGCACTGCAGCGTACTGGGAGACTGGCGACGATCACAAGCAAACATCTGTAATGGAACATCAGAGTCTAAATGCACCTGAAGTGATGTGTGCATGGAGAACAACATGGGTGATACTGAATGATATTTATCACACTGGGCATCTTCGCTTTTCTGTTGTTTCTCCCTTCCTTCAGGTATCTCCATGGATCTATCTGCAAATTTTTTTGTTGTTGTTTTTGTTTTGTTTTGTTTTTTCTGCAGCAAGTTATTTACTCCTCCTTTTGAGAATTTTAATACATTAAATATCTCTATAAAAGTAATATTCCTGAAAGTCTGGCAGAAGAACTAACCCAAGAATCATGTAAACAAGAGGGACTTAAAATATCCTGAGTCCAGAAATCAAGCTGTTTAAAAATGATGATAGAAATTTTAACACTGTATGGAGACATAAACACATATAAGTTGAAAGTCTTTCTTTAAGCTGTTTATTTCAACTTGTTTATTTTAGTTTATAAAGTACTGGTTATGAGGATTTTGGTTTTTGAGCTCAGGGTGATATCCAAGGAGGCATTTCTTAGCTAAAGACACCATAAGGAAAATGCTTTCCCCAGGCTGCCATGAGACCGAGGCCAGTCCCTATCACCTCTGAAAAGTGGGAGCAGAAACCCTGCTAAATTCAGGGCAAGTTCTCTCAGAACAAAAGGGTGTTTTGCCACCAACTCCTCCTTTTTGTCTCCTGGGGGTTTTATTCAATGCAGGGCTCCCTACACAAACTGAATGCCAGGATTTTCCAAAGGGAAAAAAAAAAAAAGCATTAGAAAACATACCAAAACAGGCTTTGGGAAAGAATTTTAACAGGCAAGCGCTTAAAGCCAACAGAAACTAGTGGAGCTGTAGAGGGCAATTAATTACCCTGGGCTGTGTCTGGATCCCAATTTATTCAGGAGCTGGACAGAGGCAGATCCTGATTTCTCTCCTTTTGTTTCTCCTCTCACCTCTGTGTGCCTGGTGCAGGCTCAGAGTTTTGCTCCAGAGTCTTCCTCCGTTTTTGGGGTTGGGACCTGGTTGGATTGGGAACACTGAGATACATTTATATAATCTCATTTGGAGCAAGTGGATTAAGGAATATACAGAGATACTAATTTAAAATTCTACAAATCAGCACTCTGTAGTAGATCTATTTGTGTGGAGTGATCCCAGTGTGGACCCACAATTTTTCTCTCTCTGACACCATTCCTGGCCTGGATGTTGATAACTGGCCCTTCCCACACAGCTTTTCCTGGTTGTCCCTTTGGAGTCTCCATGTCTTCTATCCTTCCAATTTCGATCCCTGCATAAACAAAACAAAATTAATTTAATCAACTGCAGGTTCTTCACCTGAGAGAATCCACCCCAGCAACACGAGGAGCCATTCCTCATGTTAAATCCTCCCTGAGGAGAAAAATCCCTCAAGAACTCCAAGAACTCTCCCTAATCTGATCAAATGATCCTGTCTCAGACTCAATTTTGCATTTTAGCTGGGAAGGAGATCTCCAGATGGGAAAGCATTGCTAAATTGCCTTTCTTAGAATAATGATAGGGATAATGAGGGCTGGCCTCACCTGCAGGAGAAAGCCCCACTGCAGGGATGTCAGACAAGCAGCAGGGAGATCTTGGAGCAATTTTAGGTTATCTACACACAGACAGTGACCTTTGAAGGCTTTGCCCACCGGGGAGAAGTTCTGGAGCTAAGCAAGCAGGGAGAACACGTGAACCTGGAGAATGATTTCCTCTGGAAACAGCTCATCCATTACTGGCAAAGCAGACCCACCGTGCTGCAGAACATAATTCTGAGCGTGTTCACAGTTGCTAGGGAAGTTAAAAGTCAGCCTGCCACACGTTAAAACAAAGTGTGACACAGATCTCCACCAGAAAAAAAGAATTGTGATTGTGCAGGCAGAGCTGAACCTGCTTTGAACCAAGCACAGGGTGGTTGGACCAGGTTTTACATAACCTTCTGTCCAGGTGTAAGATAAAACCTGGAAGGTCAAAAAGGGGTCGTGCACTGAGGGTTTTCCTGCAAATTCTGTGAGGGATCCCCCTGCCCTTGTCATCTCTCATCTGATTTGGTGCAGAAATAGCAATTTTTGCACGTCTTGGTAAGGATTTCTACCATAAAGCCAAGGACAAATGTTTCTTAGTGGATGAGCTGAAAAGAGGGAGAAGCTCCTAGGAGGGAAATCCCACAAAGGATCTGTCTCACCAAACTTCCCCCACTGACAGTGCAGACATCTGCATTTGAGCTGATCACTGAAATTAATGACTACTAAGTGCTGCAGCTTACAACTCCTTGACCTATTTTAAGTGTCTGGTTTAGGCTGACTGAAGTGATCCTGCAAAAATATGTTTCTTCCTGTCATCAAAGGTGCTGATAACAGAACATGCTGTGATACAGCACAACGTGGAGCTTTACAGCCTCGCTACAACACTCACCAGCCACAGACAGTTCAAGGTCAGGATTTTCCCAGAATATCTGTAAATTTCTCTAATTTGCTTGGTTTTAATGTACATGTTCCTCGCTGATGTGCATTTACAGCCTGCATCTGGGTGCTACAGATCATTTTGCTCCTATAAAAGTCTAATCTGCCCAAATACTGTTGTGCACGTTAAATGCAAAAAAAAAAAATGTTTTGAGGAAGATGTGCAGAATATTTCTGCAATTAAAAAAGAATTAGACCTGGAAAAGGATGTAAGGAATGTAAGAACAAGCAGTAAAATAATTTGTGTAAAAGAAGATATTTGGATGTTCTAGAGGGGATGAGGGAAGAATAGGTTCTTGCATTATGAGAAAACAAAATAATTCCAAGCATTAAATAGCAGAGAGACACGTGGAGTTATCACAAATATCTCCACAGATATCCAGACTGTAAAGATGTGAAAAGCTGAGGCAGAGAGAGACCTGAGAGTGATCAGAAGTAGAGATGTGAGTGGGATCTCTGGTCTTAGCTGTGATCAAATCTGGGCAAAGGAGCAGCAGGCAAAGAGCTGAGGCTGCAGGAGCCAGCTCAGCCCAATGAGGAGGGAGGATAAATACAAAAAATAGTCAGAGATGGAAGAAATCAGAGTAAAATAGAATTTCTAGGATAAAAAAAAAAATTAAAATTGTGAATATCTGTAACTTTTATTTTTTTTTTGTGCATGCTGAATTTGAGGGTGTAATTTCTGGATGAGTTTAGATATCTGAGGAGTTGGTGGCAGACATGATCCCAGCATGGAGAACTTCCTCCTTTCTCAGGGAGATCTTCTTCCTTTCTCTCACGAAGCAGCATTTCATGGTTCCCCCTCCCTGCTCACAGAGAACTCACATGAGTCACGATTATGCAAAGACACAGCACTTGCTGCTTGCAGCTTTTATTTGTACACCAGGCATCGTTTGAACTTTATTGCTGCCATTTCCTTTCTATCTCTAATACCAGGCCTGCCCTCAAACCCCCCAGAATCCTTTAAAACACACAGTTCATTAGTTCTGTTTTGAAAAGCATTGTAAACACCGAAAATACATCTCAGACAGGGATGTCTGGAATTGATAATGAAATGATAATTGATAATGAAATTACGGCTCGTTCTGGGGCAGAGGGAGCCATAAAACAGATATTAATGTGGAACTCGAGCCCTTGGATCCTGCACTATGAAGAAAACTCTCGGATAAAGTGCCATTAATGGCACTAATGTGTGGTTTCCATTTCAATTTCTCTGTAGAAGATCCTCAGAGCCATTCTGTTTATCCCACATCAGGATGTTTTGCAATATTTTTTATCCCACATTAGGATGTTTTTCCCCCTTTTCAGCTTTGGAAGCCCTGCAGTTTGGATTGGGTTACAGCCCCAGAAGAGTGGTGCCACCCTGGTGGAACATCAGGAATTAATTTCTATCCCTTGCTGCATATTTTTCTAAAGGTTTCTACATTCTGCTATGTGTTGGATGCTCCTGGCTTGGGCTACAAGGGAGGTGCAGAACTAATTTAGGCCATGCTGAGTGAACAAACCAGGAGGGAATTCACTCATTGCCTGAACACGTCATCTCCAAACTGCTGCTGCTTCACCTGTACAAAATTCAGGCTTTGTGCTTTGTCATTTGGAGAATGAGTCTGAGACAAAATTAGCTTTAATTGCACTTGCTGCTAGTGAGGATTTTACTTTCTAATGTTCTTGGAGAAGTAGGAAAATATTGGTAATGTGGCCAAGGTGAAATTTATTTTTAGAGATGGATAAGCTACAGATATGAACTATGTATATATGAGATTGCACATTGAGTCTGTTTATCTCCCCAGGTATCTGCACTAATGGGTTTTTAGGCCATGAAGTATTTATAATGAAATTTAACAAAGAGATGGAGATCACAGAGAGATTAAATTCCTGCCATTTTTGTAAAAGCTAGAAGCTGGAGAAGAGAGAGGATTTTAGTGCTGGCACTGATAATAAAGATAAGTTCACCCTTTATTGGACACCTGAGAATTCAGGTGGGTACCCCTGGGGTACTGCTGCAGGCCTTGGGCTGTGCTCCAGGAGAATTCCCAATCAGAAATGAGGGGATGGAGAATTGACCCAGAGTGGCCTTGTTTGACTGAGGAATTTATTTAAATTCAACTATTGAAGCAACTTTAAAATTCTACACACTTTAACGTGTTTGGCTGTTTTCTGCCTTCAAATAACCTTAAGTAAACTGGTTAAATTAATATAATTTCAGGACTAAAATGGTGTCAAAAATCTGGCTGGAGCACTTTGGAGGCTGCTGTTTGCTTTTCCATGCATTTTTACAGGGGAGTGTGTCTATATTTCAGTGAGAAGTGTTTAATGCCCCTTTTCACATCAGCACATTCCCATCTGCTCACCACAGGCTGCCCCAGAAAGAAGTGGCTGGTCTCTATCCATGGCATTTAGTGCTATATTCCCAAATATTTTTTTTCCCAGTTAATCAATGTGTCTTACAACAGTGTCAGACCAGCCCAACTGGACATGTCTGGCTTTGTGGGATGAACAGTCCATGAGCCTGGACTCCCATTAACCTCCCAGGAATACCCAAATTTTCATGTGGAGTCTTGCCAAATGGGAGAAACAATTATCCTTGTTTGATCATTTGGTTATTATCTTGCTCTCTGCATGGAGCAATTAACTCTAAGGTATCGTCCAAATAAATAAATTTCTCGAGGCTTTCTGGAAAATCTCTCATTAGAAAAATGAATTTGGTTGTCTCAGCTCATATGGCATCGATCAATGCTCTGCTTAGCAAAATAAATACAACTTGGGGAAAGTTGGGATCAATCTCTGCCCAGAGAAGATAAATGAGGCAGCAGCAGGGAGAGCCACTGCGAGCACATTTAAGTAATAAGACCCAGCAGGACCTGCCATTGTTAGGGCAGACACCCTGAAGTGTCTTAATGTGATTATAATGTGGCTTCCTGAAAGAAACCAATTATAACTATCTTAGATAAAACATTATTATCAATATTCTGCGGGGCGAACCGCAAGCCAAACAATTAAAATTTTATTTTTCAACTTCTATGCACAGTTTTGAAAAGCGTTTCCAAACACACTTTGCCAAAAGCACCTTTTTTCTGGGTGGTAATAGTGAAAAGTAGAGCTGGTCCCTGGGCTTAGCACAGGCACAGAGGTCAACACAACCCAGATTTAATTTCCAAAAGCATTGTTAAAAATCTGTATGTAAATTCTTTTTTGCTCGGTTAGCTGGCTAACAAATTGAATGTTCCTTCCTGATAGCTTAAGAAGAGATTGAATGTGTTTTAAAAGATATTTAGAGCTTGTTTTGAAGATGCAAAACCCTTATTTGAATATATTAATTTTGTTTCTGAAGGTGCACTTGTGTCCTATTCTGTAGTGGCAGTGAGGGGGAAAATGGAGAAAGGTTGTGCATCACTTTCACTTAATGAACATTTATCTCTTGTAGAAATCTGATTTATTATATCTGAGGGTACAGCAGGTTCTTCCCTTGGTACAGACATTGTTTAACCTCCTTGTCAGCGACTTTGGAGGGGGCAAAATGCAACCTCAGCAGGTCTGCAGGTGACACAGGACTGGGAGGAGTGGCTGCCATCCAGCAGGGCCTGGGAACGCTGGAGAAACCAACTGGAACCTCACACAGCCCAATGCTGATCTCTCCAGCCTGAGAAAGGCCAGGACACACTGGAGCAATCCCAGCCAAGGGCCATGATGATGATTCCATGAAGATGATCCAGGGACTGGAGCAAGAGGCTGAGTGAGCTGGGATGGTTCAAAGGTTCTTCTTGGGGTGCCCAGAGATGGCTAAGAGCCCCCCAGGCACAAGAAAAGTGAAATTGAAGCTGTGCTTCAGCCCAAGAGAAGGGGGTCGAGGCCAGGATCAGCTTGCCCAGCAAGGTGGTGGAGTTTCCATCCTTGGAGATTTCCAAAGCCCAGCCCTTGCTCCAGCAGGGATTGGGCTGGATGATCTCCAGAGGTGCCTCCAGCCTCAGCCCCTCTGGGACTCTGATGCATCAAAGAAAACAAACCCCCAGACTCACCTCATTTCCACAGGAGTGACTGCAAAAATACTTTGTTTCAAATGTTCCCCTTTTTTTCCCCTCATGTCTGATGGCTTTGCACTCAGTATTTGCAATGAAACAACAGCCTGTGACTTACTGAGACTTCTGTTTCCCCTTGTAGTTTGTGTAGCTTTGCCTTTTTCTCCCTTCAAGGTTAGTTTGGACTATTTAAGATCTTGTCTGTTTTGCAATACTTTTTTTATCTCTGTTGCTGAACAGATCATATATTCTTAAAAGAATAACAAAGTCAGGAATTCAATATCCACAAGCTTTATTCTGGTAATTTTGTTTAAACTTTATATTAAAACCTGTCACAAAAGCTTTAAAAATGCATCTGTGAATCATTTTTAGTTGAATATTTACTCTATGTGTTTATATTTTTAAAGATATTTTCATTAAAGAATCCCAGGATGACTAAACTTGCTGGATTATTTTTTATTAATAAATTTTTAGAGCTTACATTCCACGAAATTGCTGGGAGCCTTAACTCCTCCATCACCACCAACAGGGACCAGCTGAGCATTCATTTTCCCAGCCTGTGCAGATAAATTCAATCCACACCTGGTATTTCAGGTATAAATATCTGCTCAAGGATGTTCTTGAAGTTGGCAGGCTCGCAGCAGCAAAATGAAGCTGACACGAGTTCCAAATGACCGATGATTTAAAATTTGGAGGAAATAATAAGACAACTTATTTGCAGAGCCCATGCAGGCTGCTGCTGAGGTTTTTCACAGCAGGTTACTTATCAGCCTAATAGAAATGCTGACATGCACAACCTTAACTCCTGGATCGCCCAGGCACGGCTCTAATCCAATTGATTTGTGGCTGTTTCCTTGGATGAAGACATAAAGTGGATGTGTTTTCCAAAATATCCTCACTTCTTCTTTAGGACAAAGAGGCTGTCCCAGAGGTACCTGTGATTACATGATTCAAAGGGATTTTTATGATTTTTTGGCGCCTGCTAAATGACAGTGTGTCATATTTTACCCTGGCTGAACTGCAGCCCTGGGAATAATGACATGATTTTCAGCTGGTAATACCCTGCCCTGACCTCTCGGCAAAAATGGTATTCCCAAATTTAAGCACTTTTTAAGTTTACACCACAATAGCAGTATTTTTTTTTTTTAATGAGCTATGTCAGATAATTATGTTGTCTTGCAATTTTCAATTATCAAAATGAACACACAACGTTTGCAGCAATGGCTGTATCACATTGCATTTTCTCCTCAAGTTCTTGTTTTCCAAACTAAAAAAATATTGAGGGATATTAAATTTCTTCCTTATTATTCTACTTCATTATGCTGATAAAAACAATCTGTTATATTGCAGAGTTAAAATAGAACAGAGGAGGAAATCTAACAATAATTTTATTTAAATATACAGGGTGTTGCTGTTACTAAGATTTGTTCATCAATGCCTGGGTGTGCTTGGAGCCAGCTGGAATATTGGAACGTTTCCTGCCCATGGAAAAGGGTTGGAACAAGATGATCTTTAAGGATCCTTTCCAGTCCAAACCATTCCATGATTCCAGGGATGTCAGCACAATTTTGGTGATGCTCTGGCAGTCTTGGCTTCAGTCAAGCTCTGCTTCCTCTGGGCAGGCAGCTCTTTTTTTTTTCCTGGAGGAGAAATGGTAGGTTTACATTATTCCAATTACCCAGAGAGATTTTGGCTGCAGGATGTGGCCCCACAGACACTTTTTGGTAGATATTGTTCAAATAAGTTTTTTAAATCTATCTTTTAATTAGGAGCTCCTCCACCTCTCCTAACCTGAGCTGTACTAAACATCAACTGATCCTGCACCACAGCCACGACAGGATTCCTCCTCCCTGCCCTGGGATGGGGAATTTTCAGCAAGACCACGGGGATTTCTTGTGGCAGACTCAGCCCCTCACAAGCTGCTGCTGCTGGTACTGACTTTTGGGCCAAGCCCTAACAGGATCTGTAATTCCAACATCTGAAAAACACTGGATGCAGAAATTAGTACAGGAACATGGGCTTGGCAGGAAGGGTCTTGTCAGGAATTTAGACTCATGGTGAGTATTTACTACCCAGGTAGCAAAAAAAATGCATCTGCATTGGGTTCATGCTGTCATGTTGGGTTTCCTGAATTAAATGAGTGATTTGAAGCCAAGAGATATTTTATAGGCAGCGTTGCTTTCTATAGCAAAGAGAGATTTTATAGTCGGTGCTACTTTCTGTAGCAAACATTTATGGGAGTCTGAAACTTGATACACAAATATTTGAACATTTTCCCACATCCGTATGGTGAATCACTTATATAAATACATTCTGCAGCCTTAGCAAGTGAGGATCCATTTCAGTAAATCTCCCTTTTAGAAAATCTCTGTCGTTCTATAATCAGCTTTCTCTTCTTAATTTTCATCTGTATGTACATTGGGAAGTTCAGTCAATAACAAGTTCAGGAATGTAACTCGAAAATTAGTTTCCAAAATAATTTTAAAATATTCTTCATCAAAACCATACCAACATCATAATCAATTTGTCTTATGGACTTTTTTTCATTAAACTGATTTTTATTTGTAAATTACATTTTTATTTGCTTCCCCTTTGAAAAGGCTCGAAATGAGATGCTTAAGGGCAATCAATAATTCAAAGCCGCAAAAAAAATTGTTCCACTCATCACTTTTCTAGGAATAAGGTTATTCATTTCTTTTTTATTTTATTATACTTTATTTTTTTGAGTGAAGGTTGTTAAAACTGATGGGTCTGGACTGACTGCAGCTCAGAGATGTTTCTGTTTGACAAGATCTGTGCTGAGGAGAGGAATCACATATCAAGTGTTTGGGGATCAAAGGGAGGGAAGGCAATCACGTAAGCCCCAAATTGGATTGCTCTGGCATATTTTATTTATGTAAACATTGCTCAAGGAATCGAATCACCGGCCTTGAAATACCTGACTCCAAGGGCTACCTTGCGGAAATAACAGCAGATTACAGGGTTGGCAAAGGATAAAACTCTACACCTGCTCATTTGGTGTCGGTGAGGGAAGGAAATGAGTAATATTCCAGGCTGAAAAGCAGTTCTCCAAAGATAGAAGTCATCAGTGGGAAGAAATGCACCTCTCAATTACCACGATGAAGTGTGATTTGCTCTGGGAGAGCACAGAGGTTTGCTGTGATCCCCTTGTCAAAATAATCACCATTTCCCCTGGCCTCTGCTCTTCCAGAGCTCCTCGGTGACAGGGTGAGGGGATCCAGGCTCTAATTTAGAGCTGGTGGAGAAGGCAGCAGTCGACAGTGGATCTGACTGAACAGGCTGGCAGCTGGAGCTGGGGGAGGCTGCAGCAGCCTGGAACAACTTCACAGCCACGGCACGGCTGCTGTGCCCACTCCCTCCACAGCCAGCCTGGAATTCCTGCCTCGTGCCCACAGCAGTCTCACCCCAGGCAGATGGGAATCATCACAAACAGCTTGGAAATTACAAACTGGAGTTGTGTCCTTTAATGAAAAACTCAAAAACCTGCAAGAAATGATGAGTTTTCCTGCCCTTGAGAGCCATTTTTCCCCACAGCACTGTTCTTTAGAGACCCTGGGAGCACAGGTTACCCCAAAGCAGAGGCTCTGTGGTGAGTGGTGGGACAGTGCCAGAGCAGCCCTGATCTCACAATCAGCTCAGTTCCTACAGCATTCAATTTTAGGGCTGGGTGTTTCTGTTTGCTGCAGTGATGCTGAGTATCATGGATAACAACACCTGGTTACAGCTACCATCAGTGCCCTGCTGCAGGGGAGCACAGGGAAATACAGCCTCATTCTGCTGCTGGAACTTGGCAATAGCACACTGGTGTTTCCATTGATGGTAGATTTATCTCCTCAGCAGAGACAAAATATCTCTGTCCTAGGAACTGCCAGCACCTTCACTTAGTCCATGAATTTCCTTCTTGGATCTCTGATGCCTTTTGGATTAAAGACTGGAAGATTTTTTGGTGATGGCCAATTCGTTGCTTACCTTGTTATCAGAAAGTTGTGTGCAGCCTGGCAGTATTTAAAAAAAACACCTGGGACAGGGGGGAAGCAGATGTTGGTGCCCCAGATGTGTGTGCCACAAAATCAGGCTTCCCAAAAATTCCCTGTATCCCTCAGTACATCACAAATTATCTATTGGTGCCTGTAGGAGTTGAAGATTTTCTGATCTGTTAGAAGACTGGATGTCCTCATCCTGTTTCTCTTCAGGATGGTCTCTCTGAAAATGTGAGTCTTGCTTAGATAAGATAATTTAATTTATTTATTTCCCTTTTTGTTGGTCTTGGCCTGTGGTACACCAAAGGGCTGCTGAGGACAGGACAAACAGGTCCCTGTGTGATGGGATTCCTCTTTTTTTTCCTTTTTCTGTCTCCCACGCAAACAGGAAAAGCACTGAATATGTACTAAAATGTTTTTAAGGGTGGGCTGGGGAAATATTTCAGCATTTATTCCATGCCACTGGGGCAGGGGGAGGAGGCAGCCACTCCCTGAGCAGGGTGACAGTGCCAGGCAGGCGGTGGCAGGACAGTGTCACAGATTAGGCTCTGGCTCTGACCCCTCCTGACAGGGCTGTAACCTGCTGGGGAGTTTTCCCCTGGAATCTAAGCACCAATTTGCTCGAAAATCTGTCATTGTCACCAAGGAATTGCAAAGCAGCAGCAGCCACCGTTAGCGCTGACCCTGCAGGATTTTTGTTCTTGCTGCTGCTGGAGGCAGATGTCTCACACACAGGGCACACATCAGCTGGCAAACAACAGCCTCCAGTTCACAAATCCTTCCTCAAAATCCCGCTGATAGCTCCCAAGTTTTATGTTCAGCTATATTAAACAATTTAATGTATTCACAGAGAATGAATGAGCAGCAGGTTGGGCAGTCATCGGCCTGCACAATAGAAAAATCTGAATTAATTCCTCAATTTACGAAAAACTGCAGAAGAAATGAGATAACAACAGGTTCTTTAGTCTGCTCTGCCTGATTTGCAGATATTTGGGGTGAGGAACTGTACTTCAGGTATAAATGCAGTGCTTTAACTCCTAGAGGAACTTCCCAATGTGACAGCACGGCGTCTCCCATGGGACAGCAGTGCCAAAGGAAAATCCAACACTATCTGAATTGATGGCTTGGAGCTTTTCCTGTCATAATCAAAAGCAAGGAGCACAACCACTGTTTTTGTCAACAAGAAGTCCTTTTCTTCTCAAGAGATTTCCAGGCTATTTTTGCAGATTTGATTTTTTGATAGTTCAAATAAAGTTTTGATGAGCACCAAGGAGTTTTCCAGAGGACAGCAAAACCAGCCTGGCTCTTCCACGTGTTTCTGTTGACCCCCAAAATCTGACCTGCCTTTCCCACTTTCCTGGTGGTCACTGAGGTCTAAGAACTTCAAAAAGCCTTCTTAAAATTATGTCTGGGAGCTCTACATGAGAATAAAAAGACACTGATAGGTCCCACTGTAAGTGAAATAAGCTCATTTTAATGGCTCAAGGCCTCGCTCTTGTTTTAGGACATTCTTTTATCAATTACCCATTCACCTTCACTCCCAGATTTCACTTAATTTAACCTAAATATTCTAGATTAACCTCATAAAATGCTTCTGAATATGTGCGACTTTCCTGCACTTTAAATATCTTTATTGCCAATAGTAATGCAGCCTCGAGTATTTCAACTCTGCAGGAGTAAATTTGGACAGTCAGCAACATCAATATATCGACTAATAGTTACATTTTAATAACATTGGATGCATTAATATTGTCTTCAGTGATAACAATGTGGCCAAGAATAACATTTTTATTCCTTGCATGCAGCTTGGGAGTGTATATGTAACACCACTCTCTTTTCAGATATTTCTTCAAAGCCAAGCTTGCAAAATCCTAATTACAGACCTGAGGAAGGCAGAAGAAGATTTTCTAATTTCAAGGCAACCCCTGCAAAATTAATTGCACGCCCTAAAATATTCTTTCTTTCAACAAGATGGATATTTACCATTGATTATAAGAGATTTATATAAAACTGAGGAGGGATAATCATATTCAAACAATTCGTAGTTGCCCATCCATCCATCCATCCATCCATCCATCCATCCATCCCTTGTTAACTCATTTTCTTCTCTATTCTACATCACTTACCAGTGGCTAAGAGGAAGAAAAAATTCCCAGGCATTGCCAAGCAATTCAGGAAGAGTGTCAACACATCTGAAACACATTTACCATCTGGTGACTTTTTTCCATGTCAAAAAGATAGCAGAGGAGGCAATTTGGAATGTATTTAATGCTTGAAATTAGGAAAAAATATAGGAAATTTTGTTGTTGTTTGTTGTTTCAATGAGGCTTAAAGTAAAAGCTTTGAATTGGGAACAAAGCACTGATGTGAACCTTGGGTTCAGAACTCCTCCTTGCACTCTGCTGCTCAGACTTTGTGGTTTGAGGCAAGCAGGGCTGGCAGTTTTGGGACAATATCTCCTGTGTTAGGTGGCCTCAAGCCCTTCAGCCTCAGGGTTTGATATCCAACTGGATGCTCCCTGTCACTCATTCCCACTCCTTGTCCCCATCTGCATTCACCCACCTCCTTTCATCAGACAAAAAAGAGACTTTCTCACCCCTACAGTGCAATATTGCCTTTCTCATTTTGCAAGGTTTTCCCTAAAACCCAGGATTTACAGGATTCTGTAAATTAGCAGGAAGGAGGCAACAGTTTCTGTACATTTTCTCTGAAGCTGAATTTTTAAAGGATTTTTTCCCCCCCATATGTTAAAAAGATTCCAGAAAAGTCTAGCTTAGCCCAAGCAATCTCTAATTAATGTGCAGTGGGTTAACTTCCAGTAATTCCAGGTTTAACAGTGCCTATGAGCAATGCTGAGAAATCACAGTGGGTTTTTTTTTTTTTATTTTCCAGTAGAAATGTGAAATAATAGCTGCTCTATAAAACCCCCTCATCTCCACCACTTCCCACCTCATTTGTTTAAAGCCTGGTGGTTTTATGGCTTGTCTGCACCTCTCCTGGAATGGGACTAATAAGAGGAAACGATGTGACTTGTCCACTGCTTCCAGCAGAAAAAAATCCCCTCGTGTTCCTGCTACAACATCCACAACAGGCACATGCCTTTAAAAAATACAACAGCAAATTAATCAAGAGCAAACACAAGTCTCTTCTGCCTAAGGGGTCTGTGGGAGATGGGAAAGAATCAAAAGGAAGGCTACAGCTGATTTATATTTCTTTATGATGATCAAAGGCAAATGGACTCCAATCCAGCAAGGAATATAAATTCTGTGTGAAAACTCACTTTTTCTGCTGCATATAAAATTGAAAAGCCTTCTCCACTGAGCTATATCTAGTTTAAAATCCATTAGCTAATACTGCGTGCCCTAAGGTTTGGAAAGGAGCAAAAATCCAGTGGTGGACTAGACATTGCAGAGAGTTTTTTATGCATCCCCCAGGTTTTATGTGTCTTTCTTGCTTCCTAGCTGGTGATTATTAGATTTTGAGAAATCTGACTTGTTTAAACAATTGTTGTTTACAGTGTTGTTCACAATGTAAATAATGTTGTTCACAAAGTTTCTTATACACAACCAGCTAACAAAGCATTTTCCTCTATTAAACATAAATCAGCATGCAAAAAAACCCAAATCCACCAACCCTACCCTGAAATGTGTGGTGGCTTTGGTGACTTTTGGAGGGTGGGAGAGAAAAGGACAGCCCTGAGCCCCCATGGGATCCCAGCTGCAGGGATTTGGGGATGGATCCACAGGCAGGATGATGTGATCTTCTTCATGCACTGTTCACTGGGATGGAGGTTTGGATCCTAGATTAAACAGCCTGGAACAGCCAGCACAGCTCCAGAGAAGCCAAAGAGTTCTTTGTTAGACCTCAGTGATTTTATGATTTTTAGATTTTGGGGACAGTGGAAGGATGCTACTAAACCTGATGATTAGAGAAAAATAAAACTGGTGAAATGGAAAGGTGCATCCTCCTCCAGTGCTGGATGTTGGGTTGGTTTAAAACTTTTATGACCAGGAAAACAAAGACAAAATATCCCATAAAAGTTTGTACAACAGTTTCAAAAAGTGAAATAGTCTGTCCAGTCTTTCACTATACTTCTCTTCTCTTCTCTTCTCTTCTCTTCTCTTCTCTTCTCTTCTCTTCTCTTCTCTTCTCTTCTCTTCTCTTCTCTTCTCTTCTCTTCTCTTTTCTCTTCTCTCTCTTTTTTCTCTTTTCACTTTTCCTCCACATTCTATTTTCTATTTGAAATTTATATTTTCTATCCTTTTAATTCTTTTCTGCTCTATTTAAGCTTAAACATCCAAACACCAAAATTTTCTACCAACACTTTTTTCCTAGGACCTCAAAGTCCTCTCTCCTTTCCAGCTTTATGCCTTGTGCTACCCTGCAGCATCTTTCAAGACAGTATTCTACTCCAAAATATTTCTGCAGCTTTTGAATGACATTATTTTTAAATGGTACAAAAGCTATTTGAAGGGGGATAGGAATCATAGGGATATTTTTATTTAGCTTTTAAGCTCTTTAGCAGCAGAATTGCTCTTCTCTAATTTTGTTTCACCACTAATAAAGGGATTATTTTGGTTTAGAAAGAAGAGGGTTGTGAGGTTGTATGAGGCAACCTGGCTGAATGGGATTCAAATCTTGATGTTTTTTCACCATACACTGAAAATCATGTGTTTGAGAATTAAAAGTTTAGGCAATTCACTGGACAATAAATTATGCTGGATGAGATCAAGGGACTTCCAAAATTAGAGCTTCACATTCTAAGATGTGAATGTTTTTGTCATAAAACTCTCCCCAACACTGTTGTCAGTCCATCTTTTTTTAAGAGGGTGACATTATCAGAAGTCACTGCATTGCCCTTACTCTGCTCCCACCAAAATCAATTAGTTTTTCACTTGGATTGGAAACAGACCAAGGAAAATTCTGGGTGCTCCTGAAAAATCTCATCTGCAACATGAGTGGGGGTTTCCAAGAATTTACCAGTGGATCACAGACTTGATTTGGTTTGAAACCTTCAAGCAAAGCATCACCAAGTGAAATCCTTCAAGTGGAAGTTTCCCTGCCCATGGCAGAGGTTTGGAACGAGATGATCTTTGAGGTGCCTTCAAACCCAAACCATTCTGTGATTCTGTGAAATTTATGAGCACAAATGCATTACATGTTTAAAATTCCTGTGCAGGAAAAGCATGGAAGCCATCCAGGCTGGACAACCACAGCATTCAGCTCCAGGGTTCAGTTGCCAATTGCACTGTGCATATTTAATCAAGTGCACTATTGTTTCGAGTGCCTCATTTAAATTCCTCAATTAATTAAAAAAAATATCATAAATAACTCTTATAGAATTGTTCTGTCTCTGCCAAGAATAATTAAAACAATTTAGCAGAATGAACCTCCTAATTGTCCGTGTTCAGCATTCCTAATTCACCATAAAGCTGGATGCTCCTACAGGGAGCAAGTCACTGACACATCTCCTGTATTTTATATTTTGCTGGATGAAACTTGGAGCCCTTTGCTCACATCTTCTCTGACCTTCCTGGGATTGCCTCACACACCTTTTTCAACAAATTAAAGACTTTGGTTTTGCCCAATTTGTGTTTGTAACAGATCCATTTCTCCACAAAATATTAGTTGGCTCATCTTTTCCCTCTTTCATTTTTCATGCTTTAGGAACAATGAAAATGGGAACAGCGACTGGATGAGGAAAAATAACCTCCTTTAGGTAATGTGTTACCTTCAAGATACAAATATCCCAAAAAATGAGATATTCAGAATGCTGGTCTCACTTTCAAAATGCAGGATATTGTCTAATTTTGGTCAGGAGCCCTGGAATGCAGGTCCATGACTGCTTGGGACATGCAAAGGGTGTTGAAGGTGACATCTGCCAATGCCTTGGAGGAGCAATATCTGCAGGAATGCTGACCAATATCCAAGGGGAGAATTTCCTGTAGGACCAGAGCTACTTTAACTTCCTTTTAACCTGTGCCTTCTCAAATGGCTCCTGACAAGTCTGCAACTGTGCCTGTAAATAAAACATGAGCTACCTGAGGTCGAGAGGAAAATTATTGATTGCAGGGACTTTGTGTCTGATCCTCACCCTGCTCCTTTCCAACCCCTTCCAAAAATGGCTCAAGCCACAAATCCCAGGAGCTGTGGTCAGCAAAGGGAAACCACTCAAAGAGAGAAGTATGGGAGAACTCACCATCCTCTGAGGATTTTGGACACATTCCCACCTTGTTTGCCCTATCCAGGGTAAAACTGCCTTCACTGGCAGTGATTCTGCTGTTCTAAAACAATCTAAATAGAATGATATTTAAAAAATCATACAAACCACATCTTAAAGAACACAGGACCTTGTCGCTTTATAAACTTTTGTTGCTTATAGACAACACCATATTGAATACCTCAGATTTAATTTGGGTTTTTTTTTTTTAATTTCTGACTTATTTAGTTTCCTTTTCATGAGACATCTCTAAATTAGCAGATTTTATCAGTCCAATCTTTCAATAATTTCCATGCTACAGAGGAATCCCTTAGCAAAATGATAAGTAAAGACCTCAAAATGTTATTTTGTATCTAGATGATAAAATCAGTTTTTCTTTGGTTTCTGTTTTTAGTGCCCTTTTTTTAATGATGAACATTTCTGCCTACAAACCCTTCAGCTTCCCCGAGGTAATTTGGCACCACATTCTGGGGAAAAAAAAAAGGCGGGTTCAAGAGCATCATTTAGGAAAATGTCACGCAATCAAGAGTCATCAAGTCCATCTCTCTTCCCTAAGACCTGATCAGCTAAACCCTTCCTTGTTTATGGAACTCCTACTCCCCAAAAATTCTGTAATGCCTGAGCAGAATCATCTTCCCCATGATTTAATCTCAATATCTCTTGTCCTCACACAACAAAAAAGTTTTTTTTTTCCTTCTTTTCAAGAGCATAAAAAAATAGTAATTCAGCATGGGTTTTTTTTAAACTATTTTTTTATTTTTTGCCTGCTTTAGGAAAGGGTAATGCAGATGATGAATGGGAACACTCAGTGGTAAAAGAGAAATGATTTGCACTTAGTGCTTGAAATGTGTGAGTTGTAGCACTGTATAAACACACACACAAAAAAAATTTAGATGAAATATAAAACACCGAGCCAGTGTTGCTGCTTCAACCTCTCTCAGACATCCCCCGTATTTTTTGCTACTCGTGAAGCATTTGCAAACAGGTTTTCTGTGCACTAAGACCACCTTTGTTTTAAAACTGATATTACAAATTAATTAATTTAGGAAAAGCTGACCTTATGACTTAAATCCTATGTGTCGTCTCATGATGGGAATGTTACAATTTGGAGGAGCTTTAAGCTGTTTATTTCTTTGATTCTAAAGTCCATCCTCAATGTTGAGCAAAACTCTAACCTTGACCTGATAGTTCTACACCAGGCTTTGGATGGGGAATGGAGATATTAAAATGGTTTTAAACTGAGAGGGAGGAGGTTTAGATGGGATATTGGGAAGGAATTCCTCTCTGTGAGGGTGGGGAGGGGCTGGGATGGAATTCCCAGAGCAGCTGTGGCTGCCCCTGGATCCCTGGCAGTGTCCAAGGCCAGGCTGGACATCGGGATTGGGGCAGTGGAAGGTGTCACCATGGCAGGGGTGGCACTGGATGGGATTTAAGGTCCCTTCCCACCCAAACCATTCCATGATTCCATGCAAATATGCTGCACAGTCAGCAATGTGGAGATGCCACCAGCCTTTCCCAAGAGAATCCACCCCCCAAGCAGCACTCGCCACGAAGGAGCAGCAGCAGGTTTGATGCAGGTGTGTTCCAGTGGGAAACATCTCCAGAGACAATGCAGGAGTTTGGTCATGGTGCTTGGGAATGCAGGGAGAGCCTGAGCCCATCTCCTCCTGCAGCAAACACCTCCAGCCCTTGCCACAGCCCCCCAGGCATCGATCCTTTAATTTATTCCCTGCTAAAGTACAACCAGCTCGGCCCCTCCCAGCCCAAATCCATTTTGAGATGCCCTGAAATACGTTCTGGCGTTGATTTTTTATTCATGTGGCATTTGATAATATCACTTATCATGTGTTTGTGAGAAACAGCCACCTGGTCCCACTGGGGAGCGTGGATCCCACTGCTGCATGATGACAGATCCTGGAGAAAATCCTGGACAAGATAAAAGCAGCAGCAGCAGCAGCTTCCCATTTCTTTCTGGCTGCTTCTTGTTCCCAATAAGTTGCTGTGACTCTGGGGCCAGGGCTCAGAGCCTTGCTGATTTTTATCCTCATTTCCCCATTTTTTTCTCCAAAACCCCAAGCTGGTATTTTTCTCAAGGGCTTTAACAGAGTGGATCCACCTGGGAAAATGTTGTAGGGTTGAGAATTTAAGGGCTCAGCCTTCAAACCAGGATGATTTTATTTTGGGAGGGGTAGATGCAGATGTGGGCACACATACAACTCCACGAAGGGATGTAATCATTAATCTTGACAGAAAAACAGGAATATTTCTAACAAAGCTCTTTCTGTGCCTCAGCTTCGCTATCAGTGAGGAGAATTTTTTGTTAGCTGTGTTACCTTTAATTCCCTTAATGATTAAAATGTATTTTTTCCTTCTTCTATTTTTTAAAATTTTATTTGAAAATGGGCCTCTAATGCTTGCAAATTCTTAAACATTTATGGATAAACCTAAGAATCTGCAAACACTTGCAGATTTCCCCTGACAGCTTGAATTCCTATATTAAACCTCATCTGGTAACTGCAAGTGTCAAAATTATTCCTGGTGTGCTGAATCAGCCTAACTTTGCCATTGCATCCAAGAGAAGTGGAAAAAAAGTAAAAAATTAAAGTGAACTTCATTGCTTCGTAGCTTGATACATGAAAACACAGGTACAAATGAAGAGCACATACAAAATTGTAATTTTAAATTACATGGATTTATGTCCTCTGGAGAGTTTTGTGTGTCACCAGGCAGGTAGAGACAGTCTTCCTCAGTTACCACTATTATTTATTGATTGATATTTTTTTAATACCTTGGAAAAAGTAATACCTGTGGTGGTAGGTCCAGAAATCACATTGAATGTTTTCCTGAAATTTCTAATGAGAAGTAGTGAAATGTCAGAAAAAGAGTGAAAGATGGGGAATTTGTGAATATTAGTGATTCCTCTCTCTCAAGTTGTTAAAATTCCTTAAAATCTGACATGAGTGAAAGATATTAATGTACATTTAATTAATGCAGATGAAATGCTTTTTGGGGAATCACGAAGCTCAAAACAGTCAAATATCAGATATTCCATTATTTGTGCTCCTGACATGTTGTGTATATGTTAATATTTTATTCCCTGAACCATTTCATCTCCTCTCCTTATCTCTTTTTCCCAGTCTCTCAGATGGATGTGGGTGAAATAAAACACATTTTAAAGCATTGTGAAGTTTCCACAATAATCTTCCTCTGACCATCCCTTGAGAACCTTTTTTTGTTGGCGTGTTCAGCAGTAGGGAGAGGAAAAAAACAAAACAAAACAAAAAACATTTTTCAATGTTATTTTTGAGCTTCTTTTCCCTTCCCCACTCCCTGGAGCCAGCTTGTGCTCTGCCCTCTCTGTTCTTTCTCACTTGGCCTGAATCTCCTGCTATTTATCTTGGGCTGCCCTCTGATTCCACCAGATTTGCTTTAGAGCCAAAAACATGGGGAAATCTCTGCCCCAGAACTCAGGGCTTGATAGGAATATTGCCAAGGAATATTATTTTATTATCTAGGAGTATTATTTATGTGAGCCCACATTCTCCTGGTGTAGAATGGGTATCAGTCTCTTGGACCAAGGGTACTCCTGTAATTTTAGAGGAAAAAAATTCTTCTGTAGCCCTTTGTTATCATTTATTGACTGGTTGGTTGTGTGGAAAATGGTTTGGAGAAGATTCTGAGCACTCAATTTTTTTCTCTTTGCCTCTCAGAATAATCTCTGCTGCTTCTCTGTTGACCCCAGGCCTCAGAGAGAACCTGAAGCAACCCAAGTCCCTCTGGTTGTTTCTTTTTTCACAGCACTCCCAACAAGTGTGAGACACCAAACAGCACTAAAACCTTGGTTTTCCTGAGGTCAACCATTCAGGACAAGCTCCTGCTGGAAGGTCAAGTCCCAAATGAAATTTTTAAAAAGTCATAAACTAAAATGTCTCATTTTTTAAACTATTAAAACCCCCCTCTTGTTTCCCTATAGCACATAAATATTATTTCCTTATATTAATATTAATGCTAATATTAATATTAATA
>VWZS01010331.1:0-54687 GCA_013397075.1 Rhabdornis inornatus | reverse complement strand
AAAAAAAAAAAAAAAAAAAAAAAAAAAAAAAAAAAAAAAAAACAAAAAAAAAAAAACCCACAAAAAATAAAATAAAATTAAATTAAAAAAAAAAAAAATCTGCTTTTCAGAAAAAAATAAAGCAGCTGTGAAAGAAGGAATCACAATCTACAGAGATCCTGTAGAGATGTCCTGTGTGCCAGACCAGCACTCTGGGGGAATTCTAACCCAGCACTTTGCTCAGGGCTGTGTTTACAATGAGGCTCCCAATAGTGTTTGGTGCTGGAGAATTGCTTGGGTGCAAATAAGAATATGTAGATAAAATCCAGAGGGTCTGTGAGCAATCCTAAACCTCAGCATCTTCTTGAGGTACCCAAAGGATGAAGTGGGCTGCAGAGGGGAGGGCTGGTTCAGGCTCTTAAACCTGGTTTCAGTAGCAATGCTAATAAAAATTATTAATTATCAAGGAAAATTAAATAGAAGAAGGAAAATGAACAAATTCTGTTCCTTGTAAAATGAGATGGCGACATTCTTAAATTTTTCAAAGGTTTAAAACTTCTGCCTTTTATGTTTGAAAGCTGCAGTGCACTATTTTTTTGTCACCTGTGTCATAATTTATGCCAATACAATATTGTCACCACATCCTTATTCCGATGGTGTCACACCCGAGGAACCTGTGAGCCCATGGAGATGCCAGGAGGAAATGTGCACTCTCATTTTCCATCTCCCACAGGTTTGCTGTGAGGGAACATTGGAGTCATCTGTGCATTGTCCCCTAAGAGACTTTCCCCTCAGTTTGTCACTTGTCCCATTCCTTCCAGCACCTTCTATTTCCATGTGGGAATAGTGAGAGTTTGGGCCACAGTGAGTGGGGTTGATTGAAGCTCCCCCAAGAGACCCTGCTCAAAACCTCCAGTAACTCCAGTGGGGCTTAAGAAATTAAGTCTGGCCCTGGTCTTCTGTCAAGAGAAAATGGTATCACTGAATTTCAATGGAATTTGGAATTTCTCCTTGGAAGACAATTTTTAGGGCTATTTTGGTTTTGAATCCAACTGAAACATTGATAATGCCAACAAAATCAGGCTATAATATTAAAATATAAAAATTCAAGGTCTGTCTCTTACAGTAACATACTTCACCTTTTATTCTCTCATGACATTTGTGCCAGGTGACACAATGCAGTGCCCACTGCCACGGGCCTGCCAGCCTGTTATCTCTTACAAAACATGATAACCTTTATTCTGAGATGAAATTCATTAAAATGCACAGCTTAGCATTTTTAAACATCATTTTCCATACCAAATTGTTGCCTGTCTGTGACAATGAAGGAGTTTAGCACTGTGACACTGATTGAGTTTAAAAACTCATATTTCAGTGTGCTAGACCAGCTGCATTGCAATGAAATAATTTTTTCCTTGATTTTGAAAAGAGATGCTCCTGCTCAGCTCCTGGATTATGTCATAAGCTGGTGTGTTGTGTCATTCTGTACACTGAAGTTTTAACATTTTTCATGTCACATTTACAGCTGATGACCCCACACAATCATTTGCAGTGGTTCTGATGTTAAAGTTTAGAGACCTGCTGGCATTTGAGCCCTTGGCCATTCCCTTCCATCCACAATAACCTCATTGTCTGTCTCTTCAATCACCCAGACAGGAAGGTAAAGCAAGGCCCACATTTGCTGATAGAGCAGCCTGCTTTCCGTGGAGTTTTGGAATGATTTGATTTTGCACAAAGCTATATCCTCTCTGCACAAATCCATAATTAATGACAGCCAATTGCTCCTGGTTTTGTTCATGCCAAGAATATTTTGGACAGCACTTTGGTTCAGAAAGCCTCAGCAGAGTCCTGTAAACACTCTTGGGTCACTGATGAGAAGATTGCTGTATAATTCTAATATATTATCATCAAGCTGTCCCTTGATGTCTCCACTGTAGCCCAAACACTGTCTGCTTTGAGTGCCTCTATTTACAAATGGTCAGTGCTGTCCCAAAGTTGAAACACATTCTACATGTCTGGATTGAATTTATTGCCCTGAATGAAGCTTTTCAGTAGGAGCTGCCCTTCTGGTCACACAAATAATCCCAGCACATCCAAAGTCAGATGAGGTTTGATGGGAGAGTTTCTGGATGATCCACCAGCCCCAGGCTGAGCTCGCAGCCCACGGGGTGGGGGATCCCCATCCGTGGGAGATGCCAGGGCTCGGCAGAGCCAGTGGCAGGAGGGCTCAGAGCCCTTCCTGCACGAGGTTTGCAGCCATCCCGGGCAAGGCAGAAGGGCACAAACCCCCAGGAGAGCTTGGAGAGGTCTGAGAGCCACCCTCACACCCTGAGCACCACCACCGACCCCACTCCTGCCCCACCACCCTGCCCAAGAGCCTTTCCCCAGCCCAAAAGTGTGATATTGTCTTTAATGTTGCTGCTTGGACGTAGCAAAAAGTGCAATGACAGACACCATGCCCTTTGAAGGGTGGGGCTGGAAAAATTGCATTAGGAATAAAATAATTTCAGGAGAATTTCCTAAATAAAATGTTTTGTGCTGCCTGGATAAAAGAATCCCAAAGGGAGCTTATTAGGACAATCTTTCTGGTTTTTTAACAATAAGGATGGCTAAAAGCTGGAGTAGCTTATGGAAAATATAATTTTTTTTTTAGCAAAGAAAAGGCTTTCAAATATGATTAAATTAACATCTACCAAGATTGCTTTCAGGACAGCTGACCCTGGCTTGTGTTAGCAAGGACTGAATAGATGTGTCACATCTTTTCTTCCTTTTATTTACTCTTTGACAGTTAATTTTCATTTTTTATAATACCAACTTTGACACTTAAATCAATTCCTGTAGGTTGTATTTTGAACCTTTTCAATAAGATGAAAAGTCAAATACACCTGATTCTCCCTGGCTGTACCATTAATTTCTTGCAGTTGACTTGCAGGCTATTAGCTGAAGGGTACTTTTACAATACAAAAAAAAAAGAAATTTTCTAAATTTTTACGACTTTTAAAATGCACGACAATAAATATAGCCAGAATTATTAGATTTTCAGCAGGAAGAATTAAGAGCTTGCTTGCTAAAAAATTAGAAAAAAATGTACCTAATAGTTTAGAGAGTAGTTTGGTTAAAACATATTTGTGAAGTACAGAGATATTTGCTATGACAGCTGCAAATGTCAATAAAATTTACTTTTAAAAGTAAATAAAAAAATTTAAAAATGTAAATAAAATTTATTTTTTAAAATGCAACTTTTCCTGAGTGACCCATCCCACAGAATCACGGAATCATTAAGGTTGGAAAAGAGCTTCAAGGTGAGGTGCCACTCATTTTTGAACATTTCCATGACCTGTGTATGGACATTTAATGGCCAAATTCTTGCCACTGCTGTCCCCCATCACTGCCTGTTGAAATGTTTTGACACCTCTGTGGATTCTTAGGGAACTTTACCAATATTGTTGTATAAAGAACTTTGAAATATTTTTTTTTTTAAATGTTACCAGTTTGCCAAATGCCCTTGCCCAATAACTCCCAACTGCCGGCTCCAAGGATTGCATTTCTAGATTAGTGCCTTGTTTCCTTGGGCTGACATATCCCAGTGTGTGCCTCTTGCATTCCAAACCCTCTGGAAATAAAGATGCACGAAATCAGAGGAGCTCTGAATAATTCAAACTCTCTACTTTTCCACCTGCATGTTTCAGTTACTGAGCCTTAGACAACAATGGAAGCAACACCAAGAATATTTTTTCCTTGCTCAAGTGAAGTGGAAGGCTTTTCCTTTCCCCAGTTTTCAGCAGCAGGATCCCTGTCAGTCTCAGGTTGCTGCAGCACAGAACTGCAGTACCTGGGTGGAAGTGGGGATGGCACAAACCCTGAGATGTCCCAAAGAGCCAGGATGTGCTGGGAATTGCATCTTCAGCACTTGTCCAGTGCTCTTTTCCTCACCTCCAAATAAAAAACTATTTTCCCTCTATGAAATCATGTTCTGCTTCCTCTGAGTTCTCTGCTCCTCAGTGCATCCCTACAAAAATAAAATAAAAGGACTTGCCCAGTCTTCCACCACTCCTTCCAGCTGGAGGAAAAATAGTTCCTCTTCTGTTTCACAGTCCACACAAAGAGATTTTTCAGGGACAGCAAAATTAAACATGTATTTCTTAATTTTTATCCTGGATATGGTACTTGCTAACAAAAAACATTTTTTTAACCTTACACACATAGTAATTTCTGATTTGTTGATCAGACTTGTTCTTAGAAAAAAAAAATTGCCTATTTTGCCTATTGCTTTTCCAAAAACACCAAGATAAATGCACTTGTATTGCTAATATAATAATTTGCCAGTTGCATTCAGTTACTCAGTCAGAAAAAGGGTGATGAAATTTGTAGAGAAAAAAAAAGTTCAAGCTAATAATTTTAAAGTTTAACTAAATGAAAAGTATTCACTTTTTAAAAATTGAATATTAGATAATCTCAAAGTTTTTAGAAGCCTGGAACAAGTGGAGGATTTCATTTCACAAGCAAACCTCCAGTTTTACTTTTGGCTCAAAAGGGTTTCAAATGCTTTTGTTAAAGCCAATCCAAAATGATTTCCCTCGATTTTTCAGAACTGGTAGCTAAATAAAAAATCAGCTCATACTATTCCAGGGTTATTTGAGGATTTCTTTGTGTTACTCTCGCGCTTCCAGTTTCATTCTCCTGGCTTGAGTAGCAGTTAATTATTTTCTCAAAAATCGAAGGTAGACCTTAGCAACATGAAAGCAATAAAGACATTCAAAGGATTGCATTCACTCAACAGGGTAAAAAATTTCTGGAGCCTGAGAAGTTCCTGCCCTGGAGAGTGAAAGGCCACTAATAGCCCCTTGTCCTTGAGAGCAGCCCTGAAAAGAAAGAGGGAAAAGAACTACTTTGCTGTGAAGTGGGGTTTCATTTTCCAGCTCCTGGAGATATTGCAGCAGACACATGCAGGAAATAAAAATGCCCCTGAACAAGTTAACAAGGACTTTGCAGAAGAAAGCACACATCCTTCATTATCATCCTGATGTGAGGGACCTTTAGTCCTCTTCTTCTTCAGGGCTAGGAGTGAGACTCCAGTCCAATAAAAATTAAGATTTGCTGGTGTGGTTGGGGTGTAAAAGGCAAAGAAAGAGCTGGTGTTGGTTTTACCACCCCCCTGTCAAGGTTTACACCCTTTGCTGTAAATACTGAAATATTCAGCTAAAATCTGGTCATGGGGGAGGGTTGGGGTTTTTTTCCCCATAAATTTAGTGAGCTAAAGATTGTTTTTAGTTGGTGAAGTTTGCGATTCATTCCTAATGAAGGCTTTGCTTTGCTTTGCTTGGCACCCAGCCTGGCCAAGGACTGGGAAATGGCTTTGAATGAGCAGAAGTGACATCCTGCATTTCACTAACTTCTTACACCCTCCTTGATCCAGTGCCTTTTGTCATCTGGGGTCTCATCTTGAAGCCTGTAGTAAGGGAAAATTCTCTCTGACTTCAAAGCTAAGCCAAGCCTTTATGAATAAATCACCTGAGGTTTTGGTGTCACTGATCACAGATCCAAACTTCCCAGCCAATGTGGATTCAGGAGTGTGTTACCAAGCCCTGCTGCTTGGCATCCCTAATTCCTGCTCATGCTTGCTCTGTCTTCCCTAATTCTCTTTATCATCTCACTGCTTGCCTTCTCCAGATTCAGCAAACTCACAACAACCGGTTTAATCTCCGTATTTAAATATTTAAACCATTTGTCCTACCCAGGATTTTCCTCTTATTATAAAAAATTACAGTCACATTGGAAGTTAAAGAGAAAATAAATTAATTTAAGAGGTATTTTCCTTCTGTTGAAGCAGCATCTTGCTGTTGCTGACAGAAAGGGGTTTTATTGTCTGAGGTAGGAGGGAGATTCTTGTGGGTGTAATTGAGGGAGCCCAGGCAGTTTTCCCACTCAGAGCAGCTGAGGATGTTGTCCTCAGTTTTTAAGCCACATGAAACACTATTAGTGCCTGGTGGAAATAACAAAGGGGATAATCAGATGTTGGGCTGTAGACACAGACAGAAAAGTCCAATGAGCTTTTATGAAAGCTTTGCTGAGATTTCTTCAGATGTATTAACAGCAAAAGCAAATCACTTCGTTAGAAGTGCTATTGCAGCAACTATCACACACTCTTCTTGAACTGATACAGTGCAATTATTTGAAGGAAAAAGAAAAGTGCTGCAAATTAACAAACTTCAATTATTGTTTTTAAACTTCAAGACTTGCTTCTTTCTTCTCTGAGAAACAAAGCAAATTTTAGAGAAGCTGACAGATCCTCTTCCCCACACTCCAAAATCAAAGCTGCTATCATTTGAAATATTTAGAAAATGCAAGTGATATACAGACTTTTAAAAATGTTTCTCCCATCAACAGTAACTCTCAAATTTCCAGTTTAGCAGATTTCTGCTTTCTCTCAATTAATGCTGGCTTTTCCCAGGAGATTCATCTTTATTTCTTTGAAACTGAGGACGGATGTGTGTGTGCCTGGCCTTGAGAACATCAAAGTTCAGCTCCTGACCATGCCACAGATTATTTTATGTGAATTGAACAAGTCTTCCCTTACTCAGCTCTGTATCTGTGAAAGAGGCTGCTGATCATTTTTCTTCCCCATCTTTTATCTCTTTTATCCAGTGCATGAGATTGGCTGTCAGGATATGTCCCATTAAGAAGCAGAGCACCCAGCACAAGAGAGCCTGAATTGCCATTCACACTTTCCAAAGCAGAAATATGAAGAGATTCAGCATTAGATTAATAAATGTAATGTGTCCCAAAATGAGGGAAATCCTCTCCACCGTAAGCATCTTTATTTTCCTTGGGAAACTTTACAGACACATTCAGAGTAGCTGATGAGCAATAGAAGCAGTGCTAAAAGACCAATAAAATACATGAAAGTCAACACAGACAGATGCCAGCAGGTCACCTTAGATGGCTTTGTGTAAATTAAAAAGAAATATGAAACAATTTACAGCTGGCCCTTCTGCAAGACAGTTCTTTAGAAAATTGATTAGTAATCTCACAGGCTACCCTTTTCTTTGCCTTAGTATTTTACAGCTTGCACCATCCATCTGCCACCCAAGCATATAAGATCAGAAGCTACACAAATCAGTAGCTAGATAAGATCACAGCCCCTTTGCTCATTTTTAGAAACAAATGCAGAAAAATTGGGAAAATTTGGGGTCCTGGGGGGGTGCTGGATTCCAGGACAGACTGCATGAGGACTGAGGTGCTTTTTAAAGCACCCTTGCACAGCGATGTCCCAAGGTCTGAGAACTCAATATATTAAAAAATTATTCAGTTCCAGTTGCAAGCAAAGTATAAAATAAACTCTAATAGAGGCAATCACGGAAGTGAAATGTGAGTGAGTGCATGTAGACAGTGATGGAAGTGCAGGCTTCAGTTTGTCTGAAATGAGATTCCTGAGGGCTCAATCCTGACCTTTCCTGTTTAAACAGATCCTATCCTGACCATATTTATAAATACATTCATGGCAGATATATATTCATACTGTTTATGTACTCAGAGAATGATCTTCCTGTCTCAGAGACAGATCATCTGGCAGTGTTATCATCCTTCCTCCCAGCCAGAAAAACCCAACCAAGCTGTCAGAGCACAGAAGTTAACGCTATAAAACATTAATACCATTTCTATAAGTAACTGCTAATTAAAAACAACATATATCCACTGCCTGGTGTATTTAAACTCTCTTAATTATTGAGTGTGCAGAGTGCTGGACTTCTCACCTTCAGCCCTGTCCTGATCCTCCCCAAAATCTGCAGGAGATGGGGCTGAGCTGTGGCTGCATCTGACACGTTCTCAGCTGAGTCCTAATCTGAGTTTGTGCAGAACAGCCTCCTGCAGCCTTCAATTACCCCTGCAGAACTCTGAAATTGGATCAGTGAGGGCTCTCCTGACGAGAGGAACATGAGGTGATTTTTATTGTACACAGCCAGCTCTGGAGTGCCAGCTTAGGCTGGAATCAGCTTTAATACTTATTTTTAATTATAACTTTGCAGCAAGGAGTGCAGATCGATACAGCAGCCTGTTTTGTCTGTGATCCACAGGAGACAACGACCATCATTCCTCTAGGGAGCATTTCACTACAAAAAAAAGGGGGTGAAAACAGGTGGAAACCTGTGATTTCTCCTCTCAAAGAGGATGCAATGCATTTTCTCACTGCCCAGCAAATTTGACTCATTTTTTTAAGGAGCACAAGTCCTATCACCATCTTTTATTTCCTGTCATGAGCAGAGTGGTCAAAGGAGTGACTTCAGAGCAGCCCCTCCTGCCTGTGCTTGAGGGGTGGCTGCAGCTGGGCTTGTACCTGCACTGGCCATTTGTCACATCCATTCCAGGAAAATCCCTCGGTGCCACACTCAGGCCACTGGAGAAACTCATCTGCATTCCACTGCACTCCTCTGAGCTGCCTTTTCTCACCCAAAGGCACATTTCCCACCTTGTTGTCAGGGTTGTGTGGATTCAGCCACTCACAGGCTCTGGGAAGAGGTGGGCAGCAGGATCACCAAGTGCAGGGCTGCTGGGAGATGCTGCTGCACCCTCTCCCAAGGGTCTGGGAATTCAATTGGAATTACCCAGGTGTCACTGTCATTGTCTGTCTATAGCTGTATCTTGTACATATATAAATGTGTGATGTATGTGTTGATAGAATTGTGTATTGCCTGTATTGTGTATTGTGTAGAATTTGTGTATTGCCTGTTAAATAAACAGTTTTCCTTTTTCCACTTCTCTCCAATTTTTTTTTTTTTTTTCCTGAGCCGACTCGGGGAGGGACTGGTTGAATCTCTTTCCTAGAGGGACCCCATTCAAAGGTTTCCTCCCAAATTTGCCCTAAACCAAAACACCCAGCAATTATCCATTCTTCCCTAGGGAAGGTGGGGGGAAATCCCTTTATTTCCATGAGAACTCTCAAATGTTTTACTCTTTGCAACCTGTAATGCACAGATCTGGGAGGTTCTGGGGGAGGTAACCCAGACCCACAGGAGTGACACTGCACACCTAAAACAGAAAACACCCTTGGAGAATTAGAGCTGGCTATTTGTTCCTAATTATTAATCCTCTGATTTGCATTTTAAGGAACTGAATTACTGGATTACATGAAGGAAAAACACTTCTTTGGAGGTGTTGTGCAGGTGAGCTGTGCTTAAAACAGAAGAAAACATCAAAATCCTCTGTGCTGCTTTGCCCTCTCACCGTGGTGTTTGGGTTTTCAAACAAATTATCATTCTTATTGATAATTAATAACAATTATTCATGTCCTGAAATAACTGTGAGCTAAGCACTGAATTTTCCCCTAGAGCTCTGCTTAACCCTGTGAGTTGAGAGGGTTTTTATCAGGTGACTTTACCTGAGAGTCAGATTTCCTCACCTTTCTCCTCATGATTTCAGTTCCCTTTCTCTTGTCTCCTCTTTGGGTGGCCTTTGCAGAACTTTTGGGCTTCATGTCATTTTAAGCATAAGGCAGAGTCTACGTGAGAAATATTTAATAAGAAATAGTCCTAAACACCAATTATTAATTTGTCGTAATATTATCTGCAGTTTCAAATTTGAAAGATCTTTCAGAATATATTTCAACATTTTCAAATATCAACATTGCATCATAATGGAGCTTCTATATTAATTTTTTTGAAGAATTCCTAGGCATCTTCCTTATTCTTTCCTATATGCGAATTGTTCTAAATACATAACACATTTTATTAAAAGATTAAGAGATTTTATTCTCCTAACTCAGTTTCTGAGGTTCAGCTTATCAGCATTTTCACCTGCATTTCTGGAGCGGGGAATTTCATGCTCTGACCACTGTGTGGCCCACAGGGATGAGTGGAAGAGCCTAAACTGGCAGGGATTTCTTTGTTTCTGCCAGCAGCTCTATTTGTTTTCAGCCTGGAAATGACAGCTGTACATCAGGAATTCTTTGTTTCAGAGACTTAACTCCAAACTCTCTTTTGCCTCCCTTCAATGGAAAATCCATATTATAAAAAACCCCATCTCTGATCAGATTATTTCAGGAATAAGTGCAGACATCTCCAGAAAAACTGCTTCATATCTTCATATTTATTTGGCCATCAATCTCCCTCAAGAAAAAAAAAAAAAAGATTAAAAATACTAATGTATAATTGTAATTTCAGAAAGAGTAACCCACACTTTAAACTTTCAAATTAGTCTCTAATTAGAATAAAAATCTTGATTAAGATGGTTAAAGAGAGACATATTTCCCAAAGAAAATAGAATTAGTGCTATAATACTCAAGGTTTGGGGATTTTTCTTTTTTTTATAGTAGGTACTAATCATCACATTTGGAAGTTTTTTCCTTAGGCCAAGGTGATACTGCAAGATGCAGCTCAACAGCATAAGGAAAAAAAAAATGTCTTTTTATATTTTTGGGGGGGATAAGCAGAGGGTTGGGTTTTTTTCCCTTTTTTTTTCTTTTCCAGATAACAAAATCTACAAAAATTGATCCAAATTGAATTTTCATATTTTAGGTTACACTACACCAGCCCTTACCTTTTCCAAAGGCTAATAAATCAAGGGCTACCTGAAATAAAAGCAGGCAAACAAAAGCAAAACCTCTGTTGGATTAGCTTACTTCACAGAAAATGTAATAAATGCTTGAAATCTGATATACCACAAGCAAAATCCAGATTCATAATTTATTCATGGCTTCATCAATAGTTCCAAGAGACTCCCAGCACAGACAGATTTGTTATGCCACATTAATATTTTATTGGGTTTTATGGAAAGGGAAAAAAAAAATGAACAGGGAGGATAAAATGATACAAATAACATTTAAAAGGCAAAGGAAGAAGCGGGGGGTTGGAATTACTGAGGTTGAGGAGAAATGAGAGGGAAATGATCAAATTCTGCTGGGTGGGGCTGGGTGCCACCACACCAGGGGCTCACACAGAACTCACAGAGTTCATTCTCCTCCTTCAGTGCCCAAGAACCTCGTCTGACAAATTTATATTCAGAGAAAGGGATTGCTTAGGAAAAATTGAATGGTTAGAGAGGGAAAAAAATGGTGAAGCTGAACTTGGTAAACTTTTTCTCAAGGAAGCATCAAGTGAATGCCCAGAGCTGCAACCCAGAGTCCTGGAGCCCTGGGCTTTCCTCTCCCTGCAGCATTTGAAACCATATTTTCCCTGAAAAGGGGGATTTTCCCTCAAATGCACTCCCATCAAGGACCCTGTGTCAGAAAGGTCTGTCCTGCTCTCAGCACCCTACAGCAGTTTTAGCTCAGCTGGTGACACTGCAGCAGAATATTCTCAAAACTGAAAGATGTCTTTACTCCTTGAAGAATCACAGCTCCTCCCAGCTTGGAATTGGCTTTTCTCACTTTTTTTTCCCTACTTTTTTTTTGTTTTTGTTTTTTGGCAGAGAGTACAGTTGAGAAATGATGGATTATCATCTCTCATTTGGACTCAAAGTCCATGCAACGGCCAAAGGAAATAAGCAGTTTCTCCTGAGTGGCAGAAAGTGCATTGTTAAGGTGCAAGGAAAACCAGGAGGCAAAATTAAAGTGATTTGTCCCAGATCCCACAGCTGGAGAGCTGAGCTGAGGCTGGAGATGCTTTGTGGCTTTGAGAGATGCTTCACTCCCAACACCGACTGTGGGTGGACAGGAAAATGCTGAGATGAGGAAAATGCTGAGAAATGGAGGCTTGGTGGAGTGAAGTTCAGATGAAACCCCGATTTCTGCAGGCTGGGTTTGCTCCTGGGTTGTGGTCACATAAGGAATGGCATCCTGCTTGTGAAATCCCCCTGCTCTGGGAGCTGCTGGGGTCACATCCCCTGTCCTGGGGTCACTTTGGGCTCTTCACATCATGACAAGAATGACTTTGAGAGGATGGAGCGTGTCAGGGAGCTGGGAATGGGCTGGAGAATTCCTGAGGAGCTGGGAAGGGGCTCAGCCTGGAGAAAAGGGGGATCAGGGGGGACCTTGTGGCTCTGCACACCTCCCTGACAGGAGGGGACAGCCAGGGAGGATTTGGGATCTTATCCCAGGAAACAGGGACAGCAGGAGAGGGAACGGCCTCAGGCTGGGCCAGGGGAGGTCAGGTTGGATATTTGGGAAAATTATTTGTGGAAAAGGCTGTCCAGCCCTGTCACAGCTGCTCAGGGCAGTGGTGGGGTCCCCATCAGGGGATTTAAGGTCCCTTCCAACCCAAACCATCCACGATGCCCTGAATGTGACACACAGCACCCGACCTCGCTCTGCAGAAAAGGCACCAAGAGAAACAGCTCCATTTCCTTGGATTCTCTGGGACACCAGAATCATCCCACATTTTCCTGTACCTCTTGATCAATTCTAACAGCAGCTCTCCAGCTTTTCCTTCTTTGGGGAGTTTCTGAACAAGTTCTCGGCTTCCAAGCCAAAGCTTTGCAGTTCAATTTCTCCCGGAGCACCAGGAAGAAGAAAAAAGAAAAAAAAAAAAAAAAAAAAAGAAGAGCAGTCATTTGCTGGAATCATGAGCAGCTAATTTGCTGAGTTTAGTGGCAGGAAGCCTGAAGATAATCAATCCAGTTCTTCTCCACATATATGAATGCAAGGCAGCGTGCTGAGGAGGGCAAATTACACTGCTCAAAACAAGATGAAAAATCTTATCAGGTGAAACTGTGGATAAATCTTCACTGGCAGAACACTTTGCTCAGAGTATCTCCAGGTTCTTGGGAGACTTTGAGTGTCTCACGTAGTCAGAACCCAGCACAATTGGATAATTACTCTGATTTAGGCTATGTTTATGTTTTTATCTAGAAGAGAGTTACACTTGCAGCACAAATTTCCAGATTGCTGCAGTTACTCCTCCTCTGAGTTCAAGCAGTTGGACACAACTAAGTTTATATGGAAGCATCTAACTGTTAAAAAATTCCTAAAAAAATTCTTTACTGACTCTTTGTTCTTCTCTATGTAAAAACTATTTTTTAACACTCTCTAGTACCTGCTTGCATTAAATATATTAGAGCATAATAAAATAAATATATACTAAAGTACAGATATTGGCCTTCTCTGCGGCTAAGAGCTCTCTTTTCTGTTTCTTCCAGCCAGATCCACACCAGATTGCTCAGATCCATCAGTCAGCAGAGGAAGTTTTCTCTACCCAGCACATAGCTCAGACACTGAGACAGACAAAATAAATGTGAGCTGAGCTGGGCAATATAACACTGCCTAAAATCCTTCTGGGGCTGTACAACTCCATAATTCTTCTGAGATTCACTGAGCAGTCATTTCTCTCTTTCTTTCTCCTTCTCTGAGGTGGGTTTAACTGACAGGACCAAAACTCACTGCCAGGAAGTAAAAAGGAGAAAACTCTACTGTGTGTTTTACAGCTGGGCTGCAGTCAGAGAACTTCACCAGCCCTGCTGTGAAATCTCCTCATTGGCTTCTGGGCAGTGAAATATGGACAGAAAAACAAACAAAGCCAGGAATCACTTCCCCACAGCTGGCATTTAGGGCTGTGCTGGGTCTGTCAAGTGAAACCCTGAGCAGGGAATTGATTCACAACTTTCCTCAAAGTGCCAGAGAGTTGTGACTCTCCAAGGTCTGGAAAAAGAAGATTTGGGGCAGTTTGTACTCTCTGGTGTCAATACCTTGCTGTGTGATGGGGTTTCTTCACAATTGTCCAGAAACTTTTTTGGGAACCCAGAAACATCCCATGTTTTGTTCTTTTCAAGTTCAGGCTTTATACTCTGCTGTGAACAGCAATTCATGTGAAAGCAAACAGGCAAAGCAAAAACGATATCCTTCCTAAATTCCCCTGGTCAAGTTTTAGGCACCTACAAAGCAATGGCTTTATTTTTCCCACGTTGGGGATTTGTGTTCCATGTTGGCACACAAAGCCAGGAGCACCAAAGGGAAGCTGAGATCCTGAATTCAGGTGCTTGAATTTGGACAATTTTGCCATGTCATTGCATTTTTCACTGTGAGGGTCTAGTGAGCTTTTAGAAATAAAACCTGAAATAATCTTTGGCTGCAAAGTTTCAAATGAGCTCTTTTAAACTGAAGAACAAATGAACAGACTGCTCAGCCTCATCTTTTCCAGGGCACATGTGAGAGCCTTAGAGCAGACTCAGAGAAAAATATTGTGGCCCACTGAACTCTGTACAGAAAAACAGAAAGGAAAAGAAATATTATTCCAACTTATTCCACAAATACATCTGTGTGCACCCAAACTGAAGAGTAAAAACCAGTGTACCAATGTTATCCTCTCTAATTAGGGAATTGTGAATAATGCTGGTAATAAAAAAAACACCATAAAAGGGAAAGAAAATTGCATCCCCCCATAATAAAATATTTCTCCTTTGGGGTCACATTTAGCTTTTGTGGGTTGACAAAGGGATCAGTCTCCATGACATATTGTTAAGTGACTGTTCCTCTGATCCTGGAATGTCTTCTCCACTCACATACATATTTCTGGCTTGTTAGGAAGGCAGCCTGACAGTACAAAGGGCTGGATGTATGTCTGTGCATTGTAAGCAGAACTTGGAGATGCTCTGAGTCAGGATTTTATAATCAGATGCCAGGGCTAAGTAACTGGTTATGTTCTACATCTTCCCCCAAAAATAATAAAAAAGCAAAGTCTGAAGCAGCTCTGGATACAGGGAGGCTCTGCAAAGCTCTTTTGAGGTTTTTAAAATGCATGATTGGAAATATCTGCTGGGTGTTTTTTTTTTTTTTTTGTCTTGTGTTCCTCAAAATCTGATCAAACGTTGAAGATGATCAAATTTACATGGGGGAAGAAAGCAGAAACTTCCGCCATTATCTCCTTTTCTGCTTCCTTATAAACCCAAACTGGATGGCATCCAATTTCTCCTCGCAACTGCCTCTGGAAATGAAAGAGAGCCTGAATAGAGGAGGAGATGAGCTGCTTTAAATGCTTTTTCATAGTTCTCACTGCTATGAAAGCTTCATTAAAAGCTGCAGCTTGCTTGTTTTCGAACTCTTCCGAAGTAATAAGCATATAATTGTGCTGGAAACTTGGGAGGAGCGTGTCCCTGCAAGCCACTGCAGCAGCCTTTCCTTTCAAGGTCCTTTTGCATTTTCTTGGGGATCAGTCATTCCCATCTGAAGGAAATTTAGAAGAAATAATGTTTTTTTTTTAAAAGAGGATGTTGACAATTTGCAATGTTGATATGTCGACATAAATTATTTCCTCACGGACTGTTGACTCTGAGGGTGTCTTGTGAGGCATAACAATTATTTTGGCTTTGTTTTTTTTTTGGTCTTCTTAACCCACATTCAAACTGTGTCAGGCACAGGCTCACTGCCGAGCCCTTTTATATTTATTTTCATTTCTTCAGATGGAGAAATGTGAGGAATGAGGAAGAAAATCTGTGCTACCAGCATTTCTGAGGGTTTCTCCTAAAAAATTCAGCTCTGGTGCTGAGATCCACACATGTTCCGGCTGATTCCATGGAATTTCTTCTGATATCTCCTGTGGAGCAGAACCAACCTTGCTGCAGATGTTAATAAATGCTCTTTTGAAACAGCTGGAAGGGATTTTGAGAGCATGAACAGATGAATTTCATAACACCGGGGGTGAGAACAACATTCAAAGCCCTTAAATCACCCTCCACAATGAAATCCTTCCATGGCAAAAACCCAGTTCATGGATTCAGCAAATTCAATCCAATATTTACTCATGAAATTCCACATTGAAAGTCCTGGGCCGGGATGCAAGGAAACAGAGATTTCCACATGGATTGAGCTGGATCAGAATCTTTTCTGATTTGTCCCACAAATCACAGCCCCAGACATCCCAGGACGAAACCCAGTCTATAAGAAATACAGTATTGACAAGATTTTAGGTAATTCCCACCAAAAATGAAGGGAAAATTCTCGGGGTGAACTTAAATTAGTAAAATAAATCCCAATGGGAACAGTGATGAAGATATTTAGAAAGTCAGCTGTGGATTCTGTTAAAAGGAATTGACATTTATTTAGAATATACATTTCTGAGGAATACGTTTCCAAGCCGTGCTTCATTGCCTTCTTCCAGTCTGCACAAATTTATTACCAAAATAAAGATCACAGTGCCCAGAGAGTCACTTTGACTCCTTTCCATCTTGTTTCCATTTTATTTCTAGGATTCCAGTAAAAATTCAGTCCTACCTTACAATGAAACAGAAAGGATTCGTAAATCATAAGCCACAAAACTATGATTTTTAATTTTTTTTTCTCCACAGAATCTTGATAGCAGCATTTTCCAGCCTTCCCCAAGCTAACTCCACACCAGCATCCAGAAATAAGGAAGTGTATTTACATTTGTTAATTTGCTTTCACCAATTGAGAAAAATAACTGGGTATTTCATAATAACAGAAATAAAACTTATAGTGAGGCTGAAGGTAACTCCAGTTCCCACTGGAACAGTGAAAATTTCCTGGCACATAAAATAAATGTGAGTAAAGCTAGTGGAAAGTCATGGCTTTACTTTATTTTACTCATTTTTATTTTTTTAATCAGTAAAGATATTGCCACATAAAACCCTATTTTGGAATTTTATTCTCTGACTGAGAGGCTCTGATAGAAAGAATATTCCCAGCAAGCCAAACAACTTTTACACCAAGGCTTTACCATAACTCAGAGGAAAATGTCCCCACAAGCCAAATCTCATTGGAGAGTTGAGGATGGTGATCCTAGAAGGAAAAATTGAATTAATTCTCTTCCCTTCCCTTTTTCTCCTCACAAATTCCTGATTTCCAAGCAATAAATACCCCATGAGGTACAGCACTTGAGTTCTTAGGAGTAAATCCCAAATTTAGGACCTACTCAATCCATACTGTCCATCCATTGGAGCCAGCACAGCAGGATGGGGAGTTTGGAAATGGACTCCTGAGCACAGATGTGGCTCTTTTCCTTTTTCATTTCAAAATCCAGCGAGGAAATGAAGGAAATGTTTGCCTCGTTGTCTGTGTGCCACAATCTCTGAGTTTTCATCAAAACCCTCCAACATTTTCAGGTAGAGTCATCTGCAGACACTCCCAGAAGCAATTAACACAGCCTGGGTTTGTAAATGCTTCCTGCCCATGTTTGTTTGCCCTGGGAGCTGTACAAATATTATTTGCAGAGTTCCTGGTAAAGCTGGGATTGCTTATCCCACAATCCTGGAGCTGCCTGTGAGCTTGGGGAATGCTGTTTGGAGCCAGGATATTTTGCTGTCAGGCATCACTGGGGTGGGAGGTGGGTAAATCTCTCAGTTGACACTAAAAAAGAGAAGACAGGAGAAGCATGCTCCAACTTTGAGTGGCTGAGATGTTTTTTTTTTCTTCTTCCCAGAAAAAATTCCATGAAGGAAAGAGCCTTGAAGTGGCACCCACTCAGGGCTGACCTTTGTAGAGGGAGAGGGCTGGCTGTTAGAAACAAAACAAAAAGGAAAAAACAACAGTGGAATTTTAAGGTTTTAGGGTTTAAGTGGAATTTTAGGGCTTATGAGTGTCCTCAGGCATGTGAAGGTATTAACCCTTTAATGCTCTCATAACCCTTCCTGCAGTGACAGTGGCATCCACATTTTCAATATAAAACAACCTGAAAAAAGAAATCCAACTGCTTCAAACCCTCCTAAGTAACAAAAATCAATTTAAAATATGTGATCCATTGCCACAAGCTTACCAACATTTCCATTTCTTTTTTTAAATTTTCCATTATGGGCAGCAATTTGCCAGTTGCTGTTGCTGCCTCTTGCAGCAGGGAAGGATCTGGTGCTGCAGAAGGAGCACTTAGGCTTTCTGCTGAAATATTTATCAGGACAAGAAACAACGCACCACAGTGTTTCTGGCTGTGTGTCACACTCGATTCACCCCTGCAGGTACAACCTGTGGGCAGCTGTTACACCCAAGGAACAAACCAGTCAAAGAATTGAGGGGCACTAATGCAAAGCAGCCCCTGCCAGTGCCATGCACAACCTCCTGAAGAGCCTGACTGGCATGGTTTTGCCTTGTGCTCTGAATTTTTTGCTCTGTTTCGTGGGCTGAGCAGTTTGCAGTGCAGGAATTCGATGTGGCTAAGTGTCACTTCAGGTGTTGGAGGTGCTTATTTGATTTATGTGTATTTTTGTGTAATGCTGCTGTTTCCGAGGAGCTTTTTCATTTCATTTGTTGCCTTGTAAATTCATATGAATTAGGCAATTATATAAGTTACTATTTTGACCAGAGGGAGAAAGAAACCTGATAGGACAGAGCAGTACAGAAAACCAGGGCTTAAAAGTGTCCTCAGGCATATGAAGGTCTTAACCCTTTAAATGCTCTCATAACTCTTCCTGCAGTGACAGTGCCATCCACAATTTCAATATAAAATACACTGGAAAAAGAAATTCAAGTGCTTTAAATCCTCCTTGCTCCCACTTGTCAGTCATGGCTCATTTTCAGGATTATTGAGAGAAAAAAGAAATTATTCTGTCCAGTATTTTTTTTTCCTCACAAAGCTGCTGCATTGTGGGGCTTGTAGAAGAGCTCACTCGACAGTGCAGCAGGCAGAGCCAAAATCTGACTTTATTAAGATGAAATCATTGTCTGTAGGCAAAGCAAAGCCATGTGATATCTCCATCAGCGAGGCTTTCATATGCAGCTACTCAAAACCCTGGAATAAATGGAGCTGATTGAGGTGAGCCAGAGGCAATTCAGCCACCAGAGCCAAGCAGGGAGAGGATCAGAGAATGGAGCTCCCTCGTTAGCAGGGAGCTCCTCCGAGCTCAGATCCAGCTGCCAGGGGGGAATGAGGAGATCCACAACTGGAAGGCACTTTCTGAGCAGTCACACTGGACACAGGTCCAGCTTCCAGATGGAATGTCCCAGCCTGAGGAGCTGGAAACAGCTGGGGGACAGTCAGACAGTCCCAGGAGCTCCCAGTGAGGGACAGTGTCCCCAGGAGCTGACTGGCAGCTCAGCAGAGCAAATGAGACACTATAAAAATAAAAATGGAGACAAAGAGGGATGCAGGGAAAGCAGCTCATCATCATTCTCTTGTGAAATATCTCTGCTCGAGTTCCAATTAGCCAGGAGAGGAGCAGATTGTCATTTCATTTCAGACCTCAGGCTGGGGGACAGAGCTGGGCCAATGTCCAACCAATGTTCAAGACCCCTGGCAAAGAATATGAGCAGGGAAGGAGCATCTCTGTGGCACACCTGCAGGTCGTGCAGATCAACCTCTCTGTGCCTCCCAGCACTTCCATTCAAAGATCATGGAATTGTGGAATATCCTGAGCTGGAAAGGCCCCACGGGGATCACCAGTCCAGCTCCTGGCCCTGCACAGACTCCCCAACAATCCCACCCTGTGCATCCCTGGGAGTGTTATCCAAACCCTCCTGGAGCTCCCAGGGGCTGTGCCCATTCTCTGGGGAGCCTGGGCAGTGCCCAGCACCCTCTGGGGGAAGAACCTTTTCCAGGTGAAAGAGAAAAGTACCTCCTCTTGGGAATGCTGGTGGCTGGGAATGCTTTGCCAGCGAAATAACTTCCAGAGGTTACTCCTCTGAGAGAGGTGAAGCCTCTGGTGGCTCTCACACAGCATGTGCTGAATTCCTGATAACTTGTCCATGGGCTTCAGAACTCCAGCTTTGGGCCACCAAAAATGTCTAAAGCCAATGCTAAAAACTGAGCTCCAGACTACCCCTAATACACATAGTTCTTGGGGAAGGAATTTGGATGAATGCAACCAGCAGAGCAGCACTTTATAATATCTACTGCAGATTATAATGAATTCCCTGTCAGGCCTCCCCTGCATTAATCCTTCCTGTCCCAATCCAATATAATCCAGTCTAACAGCTCCTCTTCTGGACACATGAAGCCCTTTTTAGCTGTGGTTATCTTCACATTACCAGATAATATTGGCTGAGCCCCTCTTTTCTTCCCACAGCCAAGATTTTGTCACTAAATGCAGAGAGTTTGAGTCCAATGTGTGATTCCCAGTCTCCCTTGTGTGCCCTGTCTGGGACCGTTTCCAAGCTGCAGCAATTCCAGGATTTACCATGTCCAGTGACAAAAGGAATCCACATCCAGAAACCAGGCATTTCCAGGGTCTCTCTGCTGAGGTGGTGACTGTGCGTGCCAAAGTTTGTGTATGGAGCCACATATCCCATCATGGTAAAATAACCAAAACAAAGAATGGAGGAAATCAAGTATTTAAAGATTATTTAATGGGAGAGGTCATTGCACACAGACTGGTGGTGACAATAAATTCCAATCCAGGGATGGCAATGTGTGGAAAGCACCAGAAAAAACAGCAAAACCAGGGTTAAATAAATACCATTTTTAATTGCTGTGGAAGATGGAGGCCAAATGATATGAAAATAAGATGAAAATAAGATGACAGGACAATAAACAACAGAATGAGAACCATGAAGTAATGAGGCAAAATATCCTGGCCAACATCATTGCAAAACCAGTTTTAGATTGATAACCAGGATATTTTTAGTATCACAGCTATGGGTGGTCATTTGCAACCTATGATTTTTTTGATTGGATTGATGGGGACATTCTAAAAGAATTGTTGGTATTTTATGTGCTTTTAGAGACTTGAAAAAGCAGTTTATGGATTAGTTTGAAATAAAAAACTTATGGCAGATGAGTTCAGCTGCTCATTCACTCCATGCACTCAATTATAATGCCCACAGTGAGTTGTGGTTTATAATTTCACTAATACATCAGAATTGGTTGATTTCCCTTCATTTTCAGTGCTAATTTTTGAGCTTTTATTGGATTATTGCAAAAATCAAAGCACCCAAACTTCACCATGTGTATGAAGTGATTTTGTCCTTGATGAAGATTTTAACATTGATTGGAAAAACTGCATTTATTCTTCAGCATTAAATGCTTTTAAAAGTCCGCTTAAAAAGTGTGTCACTGACAACTGCATTATCAAATCCATGTATTGGGTAAAGAACATCTGTGCATGCTTTCAACCAGACAAAAGTTTGTTTTTTCCTTATTTTCTAATATTTCTGTTAAAACTGTGCAGGTGACTGAGAGAAGCCTCACATGACTGGGATTTAGGTGTTGTAATTTGGAAATGAGCTTTTTTTATGATGAAGGATAAGAATAAAAAGCAAGTTTGTGGGGGGGAAGGAGAAGTCTTTGCAAATGGTTGTGTCAGCTGGGTAGAAATCTTGCAAGGAACTTTGCTGTGCTGGTAATGATCTTTTTGGGGAGCTGAAAAGGAAAGGAACAGGAGGCTGTTTGCCACAACTGAGAATATTTTAGAATAGGTGCTGGTATAACAATGGACAGGAAAAATAGATTGATCACGTAACGAGAGGAGAATTGGCAAAAATCACCCCGTGGTGACCCAGCTGGGGCAACTGATCCTTTCAGGGAGCTGGAATTCCAGACTTCTGGAGTTGTGCAGAAATTTGTATGTCAAAATCTGTAATTTCCCTTGAAAAGGAGTGACAGTTTCTCTGATTCAGCCCACTTGATTTTGATTTTCTCCACTGAGACTCTTCAGCCATTGGCCTTTTGTATTAACTCTTCACCAGTGAGGGCTTTTTCCTTAATTAGATCAAATATTTTGAAAAAAAAAGCAAACCTGTTCCTCCATTTCTCTATGTCAAGTTTAGAGTTTTGGATTTAAAAATCAACTTTTGTGGCATGATGACAGTTCAGCAAATATTTCTGAGAAGGTGAATCTGTTAAATAACTCTTTGACCCATTCTGGAGTAAGATCTCCAGCAGCAGAGATCTTCCAAAGAAGAGGTTTGGATAAACTTGTCTTTTTAGCTGTGTTTCTGTTAAACAGCCCTTAATCTTCTTTATCCAGCCCTTTTTAGAACACAGGAATTACAGGGCTGACATGGAGAGTTTAAATTCAAACACACATTGGTGACCCACCAATGAATTTTGGTGGGTGCAGCAGGAGCTAAGGAAAGGGGATGTGTCCAACTAAGATCTTCCTCAGAGGGAGCACAGGGTCACCAAAGATCTAAGTGACAAACAGGCAGATGGGGTTGAGTGATGCCAGACAGGAATTCCATCAGGATTAGAAAGGTGATGCCTGCAGGACACACACAGTGTGAGCAGATGGAGGATGCCTCAGATCATGGAAGACCTTGAAATCAAATCATAGAATCATGGGATGGTTTGGGTTGGAAGGGACCTCTCACGGTCATCCAGTGCCACCCCTGCCATGGGACATCTTCAACTACACCAGGTTGTGCCAAGCCCCATCCAGCCTGGCCCTGAATATTTCCAGGGGTGAGGTGTCTACCCCCTCTTTGGGCAGCCTGTGCCCGAGTTCTACCACCCTCATCTTTCTTAAATCTAGCCTGAATCTACCTTCTTTTACTATAAAATCATCACCTCTTCTCTATCACAACCGGCCCTACAAGCTTCTTGGGTAGAAGCTTAGAGGATGGTTTTAGAAAATTATAATTTATTTTTGAAAATTATAATGAAATATAAATTCTAACAGTCCAGACCATGAGCTTGCTATTTTTTGGCTAATTCTGCTTTATACCTCTGCAAGATTAATCTCTCTACAAAGTGGAGAGAGAAGCCATGTGACTTTTCAGATGCTGGTAATCTATTTATTTATCACCTTGATGTAGGAACTAGAAAACCAGAGCCTCTGATAAATGTCTCACAGTGGTGATGGCTAATGGTGGTTAATGTGATAAATGTCTCACAGTGGTGATGGCTAATGGTGGTTAATGTTTTCTCCTCCAGCTGCACATGTGCTGGTCTTGAGAGGTTACTGAATGATTTTTCAGGAAACACTGAATGATTTTTCAGGAAACTGCAGTATGCTTTCCAGTTGTCATGTTCATACATAAGGATAAAGTGGCTAATCCAGCCTTTGCCAATTCAGCTGAGTGGAAGGGGGGAGAGGAAGAGAGGATCAGCAGCAACCCAAGAAGAGAAATTAAATAAGAATTGTCCATTTTGGATAGAGCACCCTTTAGGAGAGCTTGGCTGCCCAAGGGTTTGCCTGCACTGGGCTGGGTTTGAGGTGAAAGCCTGGCTTTGGTGGAACACAGTTATCAGCTGGGAGATGGGAGGACTCAGTGGGCTGAGTGTGTTTGATAACACCCACCAGGGGATATGGGCATGGCACCAGCACTGGGTGATCCTAACCTTGTACAACTCACTAATTAGCTCTCCCTTTCCCTGTTGTCTTGGGCAAACAAATTGCTACCATTGTTTTCCGAGATCATGGAAAAATCCCTGCAAATAGAACATCTGCTTTTGATTAAACACATGCAGAGATACTTCAGCAGATGCCCATTAATCAAACTTAAACTTAGTTTTACCTCTATTTTTAGTTAGTCAGTTGTTACAACGATCTTCTTTTTTTCCTATTTATCAGTGGTTAAAAAGGTACAGGGCTACAACGTGGTTGGGGAAGGACCTGAAAACATTGAAGATATTATTTTCCCATATATTTCCCTTACTTGTAAAATTCATTTTGGTTTAATTTTCGAAATGAGTGAGCAGCTATTTGAGATAACACAGCCAGGGCTGAGTGCCTCTAAACCCAGCACTTCCAGAGGTCCATCACTGCCAGCTTTATTAAGCTCAAAGCTGAGGAAAGAATGATTTGCTGCCTGCAGAGTCTATGGCAAAGCTGATTTGGGAGCCTTGGGAAGAGTCATATGAGGGAAGAGCTGAAGGAAAATTTTCTGTCTCCAGCTTTTCTGAGTGTTGGCAGAATTAGCTGAGGAGTCAAAGCTGACAATGCTTTAAGTACGGAAGTGGTAGAATGACCTAAAATGTAGGGTCAGAATGTGCTAATTAGGTAACAATTAATGTTGAGTGACCTCTAGTGGTGCTTTCCCACAGTAAATCCTCAAACTGGGATCCCTGACAGGACCTGGAGCTTGGGATCTGTATTTAAGAGCCCTCCCCCACCAATAGGATAAACAGTCTGCAAAAAACGGGGTTTGTTTTTCTGAGAAAGATTCTGATAAACTGAAAAACAAAATTTTTTTTTTTTAAATAAATTGCTTTGTGCTAAAGTCCTTTATTGTCACACCAGGCAGAGCAGCAAGCCGGAACCTACCCCTGGACACAAGTTTTGATATAAAATTATTTTTTATTACCCCAACATTTGAGAAGACTCCAGTCAGAGGGTCAACTGTGAGTGCTTTGTGTTGATTCCATTTTCCATATTCCATATTCCATTTTCCATATCCCACGGGAAGGCAGAACAACCATTTATTAATCTATTAATTTATTAATAATAAATTATTTATCATTTATTTTGTGGCCATCATGCACACCGAGATCTGTGCAAACACCAGCGGCTCTCAGATTCCCACACACCTGGGATTCTCCCACTGGCACTTGTGCCATCAAACCTCTCATTCCAAAAACCACACCTGGTCCCCAGGCATGTGCCAAAGGATCTCCTGGAGGTGACATCTTCTGTGACAGCAGGTCCCTCACTGATTATGATTACAAAAGAAATAATCCCACGAGGTGGTTCCTAAACAGGGCAGAAGGAGCCCAAATGTCTGGACCAACAGGGTCAAGTCTCAGCCTCCATGTGAGATGCTCATAATTAATTCCTAAACATCTCCAAGTGACGCTGGGAGAGGTTGCAGCCAGCCAGGCTGATCCCAAGGCCATCCTCGGAATTCCATGGACATCTGGAGATTATTCTGGTGAAAAGGATGCTCAGGGAGGACTTTCTTGTTCTCAGCCTGACAGGAGGTTGTAGCCAAGTGGGGGGCAGGCTTTTCTGCCAGGGAACAAGTGACAGGACAAGGGGAAATGGCCTCAAGTTACACCAGGGAAGGTGCAGGTGGATATTAGGAAAAAATAATTTACTGCAAGAGTTAAGCATTGGAACAGGCTCCCCAGGAAAGTGGTGGAGTCACCATCCCTGCAAGGGCTCAAAAAACAAGCAGATGTGGCACTCAAACTCAGTATTTTTTAGTGGGTTCGATGATATTTGGTCAATGGCTGGACTTGACGATCTTGGAGATGTGTTCCAACCTTACGGATTCTATGGGATCACCTGGGATGGCCTTACAGCAGCTTCCCCACAGACAAAGCTGCTCCCCAAAGAGACATAAACAGATATTAAACCACAGGAAGGTCAAAGGATTTGCTCAGGGTAGCTCTGTTCAGTGATGGGGATGGTGGCAGTGACTTGACACGGCAGCACCTAAGTACAAGCTTCAGTGAAATGTGGTAAATATGATTTTTTCAAATGTTCCAGAACACCAGCCAGGTAATAAATTAACCCCCTTGATTTTCCCTAAATTCTTACCTTGGGATGAATTGTGAAGCACACCCCAAGCAGAAATTGTCGATGTTTGTTGTGGATGAGTGAGGGGCAGTAAAACACCTCAAAGGGTGCAGCAGGTGAGGAATCCAGGGCTGTAAAGATTTACTGTGCCCACAGTCACAGCCCCACAGCCCCGTGAAAAGCCACAATAAAATATACGAGTTAGTTCTGCTGAGCAGAGCTGCAGCCTTTAAATTTGCCCAGGTGCTGCCTTCCAAATGTGTGAATAAAAACCTGAAATGCCTCCCCCAGAACACATCAGGGCTCACCATGACATGGGTGTTCCTGTAGGTGTTCATTTCCATAAAACATGGAAAAAGTCACTTTTTGTTTGCATTCCTTCCATGCAGCAGCTGCTGGTGAAGATTTTCAGAGCAATCCCACTGACTGATGCTTTCCTTCACACCAAGATGGGAGTCCAAAGACACTGCTGGGATGGATGACATAATTATTTTGCCTAATGGAAAAAACATTCATTTCGATGGCGGTCCTAAATTATTGCTGCCTTAAAGGCAAATGCTTTTGTATATTAGGGATTTGGAAATTGGGTGATTAGTAGAGTAAATCTTGAGTAGGGAGGGCAAGAAAAGCCTGTGTTCAGTCCTTTACTTAATTCAGCACGGAACAACTTGCAAGAATTTAATCCTCTCTATATTTACTTATTTTTCATGCATGCCCTGCTCATTTTATGGGCTGAATATATTTGTTTCTTACTTAATTAATATTCTTTTAGCTCTTTAATTTTGTGAGTAACAGAAATACCCAATAGAACTCTATGACCAATGCAGGAAGTTTTACCAAAAATCAAAAAATTGATAATTTTAATCATCTTGAGGTGAAAGTATTTCTATAATGAAACCTAACTCTGTAAGGTAAAAGGTCACAGTAATTTCTTTTTGAAATATGCTTATTATTTCTCAATTGTTTCCTAATAGTCTTGCTTGGGTTTAATACTACTACTACTACTATTTTTATTATTATTATTATTTTATCTCATTTGGTCCTCTGACAAAATTGTGATGCTTTCAAAACACACAAGAGACAGAAAATGTCTCTGTAGCTTTATGGCAATATAAAAGTAAGTAATTTGATCTGTTCCTCTAGAATCTTGCTGCTCTGAAAAGACTTTAAAATCCATTTTACTTTCAGTCAACGGTGAACTTTGGTGTGACACGTGAGTTTGCACTTAATCCATTTTGTGGTGACCTGCTCCTTTATTGCTCTCTGCTCCAGCGTGGGAGAAGGATGGTTAAACACCACCAGGAGCTGATGGAAACACCTCAAATGAAATTTCATCTTTCAGAGCAAGGCAGGGCAGCTCTGAGAGCCAAATTTGTCTCTTGTCAAAGGAGAGAGAGCTGCTCCTTGGAGGCACTGACTGCAGGCAGAAAGAGGCACAAGGAAATTAGGCAAGGGTTTGGCTTTAAAAAAAAAAAAACAAAACATAATCTGAATCTCTTGGTTTCGTTTGGGTGATGATTTAAGTTTGCAATTGTGTGGCAGCTGATTCTCAGGTTTGTATCAGGATCCAAAACAAGAGCTTTCCATTAAAAAAACTTCAACTTTGGAGAAGCTCCTTCTTAGGTTGCCACTGTCTTCTCATTCTGTTTTGTGGGGTTTGATGGGTTTTTTTTAACTCATCAAAAAAACAGCACTGAAAAATGGACTTTAAAAAATAAGCTCATAGATAAAAAGCCATTTATGAGACTTTCCAGATATATAAAAAGAGTGGAAGACTTCAAAACCTTCTTATTATGAGCAGTATTTTATGCAACTGCTGTCGAAAATACATCTATGCAAAGGAATTTTTACTGGTAAGTAAAAATACAATTTAAAGATTTATGCTGCAGTTGCAGTGCTCAGTATTGGGTTTTCCAAAGGCAGGAAGATGGATCCTGAAGTCCTTACAAGGGCTCTGCAAAACATCATGTGCCTACCACAAATTCCTGCTTAGAACTATTTAAGTTGCAAATAAGGAACCAGCCCAAAAATTCTGCATTTTTGGCTTGCTTTAAATGGCTGTCCTTGTTGTTATGGTAATTCTATGAGAAAGGCTCTCAGAAATCAATTTGTTGTTTGTGTATAATTCCCCAAACTGAGAAAGAAGCTGCTGGGTGTTGGGTGGATGAAGGAACTGCCAATGGTGAAGGTGAATTTAAGCCTATCAAATGTGGCAGCATTAAAAAATCAATAATCTTGGTCACACCACATTCACAGGCTGGGAGGAAGTGAGGATGCTAAAGGCATGGCTTGGATCATCCCAGAGGTTATCACACAGCATTTGTCCCAGAAAATGGGATGCACAAATCCCAGGAAGGGCAGGGCCACTGGAGGTTCTTGGTACCTTCACTGTTAAAGCTGTTAAATTACAAAAATCGGACAAAACTTGAAGCTAGGTTGAGAAGCAGCACAAAAATGCCAATGGGAGGAGTGAAAGCTGGATTTACCAAGCCAAAAACTGTGCTGAAGGAAAAGTGGCAAGGATATTTCCACTTGTTAGAGGTATAATTGTGCAGAACACAGGCACAGACACCGTGGAAAAGCAATAACAGGCGTTGGAAGAGTGGGACTGATTGTACATGTGGAAGTCAGGGCAGGTGCTGCACTCTGTGTGCCCATTAAAATCCCCAAAGCACAGGATTTACCTCGGGAACTGGCAGAGGGAACAGACTTCTCCAAACTGTGCTTGCCCAAAGCCTGGCAGCACTGTAGGAATCAGAATTTTAAAAACACACTAATTCTGACTGAACTCACACATTCGTGCCTATTGAAGTAGGGAAGATTACCCTGGGGGGAGCCAGTTACCTGCAGGATTTCAAAGACGAATGGATTGAGTCCTGCAGAGAATAAATAGTATTTTCTGGTTTTTGGATGACATACTAATACCTGGGAGGAATTCAGACGAGTATTTACAAAACCTTGAGGAAATTCCAGCATGTTATAAAGCTATGCTTTAAAGCGAACAAAAATAAGATTGTAGGCATAAGATTTTTTTTTCCAGCTCCTTAAAACCAAATTCCTTGCCTAAGTTTCAGGAATAAAGGCTTTAAAAAGGAAAATAAAAACTATGGAGCATGCATAAGTGCCTCAATGTTACCCAGCTTCTGTTGTTTTTATCCATGTAAAAGGTTTCTTACGGAAGTTCCAAATTATTGTTGCTAATTAGGTTGATGTTTTCCTGATAAAGGAAACATAAAATAAATGTGGATGGAGCATTAAGATAAGATTTTTTGAGGAGAAAAACCAAAAAACCTAAGAGCTCTATAGCATCCTGTAATTTGAGGTCATTCAGGAGAACCTTAAACCACAGTTTCCTGAAGGAAAATGGGCTGTTGCTTCATAACACTCTAGCACCCAAAAAATTCCCAGTTATTTGCCTTTTAGGTCATTATCAAAATCTGAAAACACATCTACATTTTAAAAAGAAAACTTGCACTCCCATTTATAAATTAATAAATTCTAGCAACATCTCTTAAAAAGTATCTTGATGCAGACAGAAAACCAGAGGTAAAAAAGAGGGGTGACTAATTCATATATTTTTAGGGGCAGAAAGTTTTGGGGATCAATCTTTTTTATCGTTTTTAACATTGTAAAATTCCCTGTGGACCGTGAAACACGTGTCCATCACATCCTTCCTTCCAGTCACCAACAAATTCAGCTGGAGACAGAGAAGAAAAGGTGATTTTCCGAGTAGAGGCCTGGATTTCTGCATGTTTTTTGAACAGCCACATCACAGGAGATATTCAAGTTCCAGTGCTTCACTGAGCAGCATTACCTGGGCAGAAGATGCTGATTTCCAGGAGGAGCAGCTCCAAGGAGTTTGTGACCATTTTACCAGCAGAATTATCCCGGTAGCATCGTGGGGAAATAAAAAAGGACTGAAAGAAGCTGTTCTTGGTGCAGATTTTGATCAGGGCACCTGAGCCCTCTGGAGCCTGCAAAAACAAGGGCAGGACGTGTTTCTCCCACTCTCTTTGAGCTGTATCTCTTGTGTGTGGTCACCTGGACTTGCAGCAGTGTTTTTATGGAGGATTTCTCTGAAAATCTCTTGCAAGGCCTTCCTGGGGTGACACCTAAAGGGGCTCCCTCTGGAAAATATCAAAGCTAAAACTCTTAGCATCAGGGGGACACAGTGACCCCAGGAGCACTTGGTGTGATTCTGCCTTGCCCCATCCAAGTGAGAGCTCCTTTGGTTATGTCCATTCTCTCCCCAGACCCAAGAGAAATGGGGTCCTGCACACTTGAGTACAAACTTGTGTCCTGTGCTCAGTAACAGGGAGGAAAAGAAAACATTATTGTCCTCAGTTAATTGCTTCTTTGTGACAGACACACTTCAAAGGCACTTTAGTCTCAAGTGCATCTTAGCAGAGAAAACCCACAGTACCGATTTTAACCCCCCCCTATTTCCAGCCTGAATGAATTCCACATAATAGAATCCCCACATGTGGAAGTGGAATGTGAAATTAGTTTGGGGTTTGGTTGGGGTTGGGTTTTCTGGGTTTGTTTTGTTTTTTAAAGTACTGTTTTAATGAGGTGTTTAGTTTAGCACATTTGGCTCCTCCAAATTACCTCAAGGGGATTCATATGTTAACGAACTCCACAGCTGTTGTTTGTGAAACCAGCCTAGCACAAGCAGAGCATGTTGTGCAAGGATTTAAATGCTCTGTTGGAGAGGTCACTGCACTCCTTTGTCTGCTGTCAGTTATTAATAATGAGCCTACTACTTCATTTTAAACACTGATTTAATTTTTTTTTTCGGCATCGGATACATTCCAGGTGAGTTTGGTTTGGGATTCAACGCTTGGGTCTACAGAGGGAAGCTGCAATCAAAGGATGACCTGATTTTATGCAATTGAAACATTTTGGGATGGGAATGGCTGGTGATGAAGTTTCAGGCTTTGGAGATGGCCTGAAGAGGCTGCATTGAGCAGAGAGAACGTTTGCAATGATAATTGTTTTATAAACATGCCCTGATATGCTTCAAAAGTTTTAATTCTGGATTTCTTAAATTAGGCTGGCTTTGCTCCTGGCAAGCAATAAACTGTTTTCATTTTAGATGTCACTTTACATTTAAGGAAATTAATAACTTGGAAAGAAAAAAAAATCCCGTTTGCTAAGTAAGGGCAGACAATCCATTTATTTCAAGTATCCTATTAAAATCCACAGCTCTCCTTGTTGAACAAACCCTGGATTTTTAAGGGCCAGAGTGACAGAATTTATATGCTAGAAGAGTAATCCCAGTTCTTACCATCTCATCAGAAGCAGGATGTGCTCTGCTGTTCCTGGAGCCCACCCTGCCACACCTCAGCGTTGGAAAATCCAGGGGCAGCAGGTTGTCCCGAAGACTTGGGTTAGGGACTGCTGCTTCCCAACCCACTCCCACATAGCACATCCCATGGCATTCTGACTCACAGATCATTTAATCATTTCAATATTTGGGTTTGATTTCCTCCGTGTGCTTTATTACTGAAAATAATGAATGATTTAATAATGAATCATTAGCATCAGAGCAGCCTCTGCTGGCTGGTGGAGACAGAGCTCTGATGCCCAGCCCCACAGGGGATTTTGTTTGGATGGACCAGGCATTATTCCCTCCCTCAAAGGTAGCAGCATTTAAGTGCAAGGAATGATATTTTGCCTGGAATTTAGGCAGAATATAAAATAGATGTCCAACGGGAGCATTGCCAAATTCAAGCACTCCATATTGGATGAGATCAGGGCTTCTGTCAAACAAATGCAAATGTGGTGTGACTTTCTTGCTCACAAAGCAAGAATTTCATCTGAGCCTCCATGACATGGCTCTGAAAACATAATTAAGCTCAGACAGAAGAATAAAACCTTTGCCTTCCTCATGACAGAGAGGTTGCTAATTATTGTGAAGTGGTTTTGTTGGTAAATCAAGTTTTTGGAAAGATTTGGCATTGCTAGAAGAGTCCTTCTGAGAAGAGAATAATCCATGTCAAGTGGAAATACAATAATGCTTTCCCAAAATCAAGTTATTTAGCTTGGGAACAACGTGGCATCAGTGCAAGTTCCCACTGGTTCAGGGTTAATTTTTAAGATTATGGGATACTTTCCATCTGATGCCACCTGGGAGGGATGGTTGGGATGACATTTAATGTCACCTGCAGTGGCTGCTCAGCAAATGGTCCTCTGTCCTCGAGGCAGGGGGGTGAAATCAGCCCTTCATTTAACACAGGCCATTGAAAACCAGCCATGCACAGGCTTCTCACTTAAGCAGATGAGCTGGATGCAAAGGGATAAACTGGATTGCTGATATTGTATTCACCCTCTCCCGTTTGCAAGCCCCATTTCCAAATGTCCATGGAATGGGGATGGATGGAAAGGGGGGAGAATTTTACATGATTTTTATTGCTAACTCTGATAATGGAGGTGCAGCAAATGCAGCATGTGGGCCATTCTTTGGACACTGTGAACATTCAGCTCAAAAATATTTGTAACAGTGGATAAGAGGCTGTTCCCTTGCTCAGCATGGAATTAGAATGACTGCCAGTCGGGGATGAAGTCACCTTCCATTTCAGGATCTTTCAGCGAAAAAGGACGAGTTTTCTGTGGATCTGGATTTGTCATGTGTGTTCCTGAGGAAATGTTAAGAAACCGAATATTTCAGGAAGGTGGAAGGCTTGGAAATATATTTACACCGAACTTTTCAGGGAGGTGGAAGGTTTAGAAGTGCTTTTACATCCTCTCCTCCTTCGTTCAGTGCATCCCAGCCCAAACCTTCTCCAGAGGACAGCCCCGTGACTTTGCTGCCTCCCAGGACATGCCAGGATTTCCAAAGGGAGCTTGGGCTGGGAATGGGTCAGCAGAAACCACAGCACCCCAGTGCTTCACCTTGTTCATTTATGGATTCCCCACAATATATATTAAAAGAGATTAGAAGTTCAGGAGGGCATGGATGCATGGATGGATGGCAGGTACTTGAAGTTCACCAATCTTCCCAGAAGTACAACCCCATGACCAATATTTATAAGTAACAAATAGTTAATAATTATAAGTAACAAACTTAGATGTTCCTTTAATGAGTAATTCCAATTTTCTAGATATTTCTCAGATATTTCTAATAACAAAAGTAAGAAAAATCTAATGACATCTGAAGAGGTAGCAGTTCCCGTGGAAAGTAACTTTGTCAAGGCTTTTGGAAAGGAAGAGAAATAGTGATAAAAGTGCAGACTCACCTCACTTGTGGCCATTTTGCAGAGCAGCAACACACACAGAGACATCTCCCCATTTATATACACTCCATTTACATAACCCTCGTTAGACCCCTTTAAATACTCCCTGACACATCCCCACTGATGCAGTGCCATTTCAGATAAAAGCCCAACTCTTTTCCTGTATCCAAATGCACTCACTGTGCAGTAATTCAATGACACTCTTCCTCTTCATGAGCTCTGAAAATATCTCATTAAGAGTTTCACAAATTACCGCCGTAACTTCTGCTGACGCGCTCGTTCGTCCTCGGCTCCAAATAAATCCGGTCGACAACTTTAATGGAACAAAGCAGGGCTTCCCCAGGCTGTGATTCAGCACTCAGACACCTCGGTGTCACCTCGAGCTCGGAGGTTTGACAGAGCCAAGGTGTGAGGTGCCACTTGAGACGAGCTGGGATGGGAGCATGAGGGAAGTGTGGGGATGTTTTTCCTCCCCTCTCTCGGATCTACGGTTTCAGCACTCTTCACCATCTGGTGGAACACTTCAGAGAAGAAAACAGTTCTGCAATATCTAATTTTGCCATGTTTTTGGAACATCATTATAATGATCTCTGTGTCATTTAAGTGTGATTACTCGTCCTCCAAGGCTTTTCCTGTTTACACTTAAATAGTACTGGAGCACGGCCAGATATGCTTGAAATGAAATGGTGCAAAATACTACATTTTTATCATAAAGGCTTAAAAGCAACATTTACAATTAGGGGACACAGCCTGTACTTTGCATTCTGGTAGGTTTTTTTTGTTTTGATCTCATTGTAGTAGTAGATAAATAAAATTAATTAAGCAAGCGTAATTGCCAGTTAAATTTTACAAAATCCCAAAGAAATGGAAGGCCTAATTCAAAGTGGCGGTAATGGTGTAAATAATTAAGTCAAATTGTTTTCATTTTCATGCTGCATATTGTTTCCTTCAGCGTGTAATGGTACAAGGCAAAGTGTACGCAGTGCTCAAACTAGACAAATAATAGATAAATTTATTCATAAATACTTGGTGGATTGTAATTAGAAGTTCACTGCTGCAGTGTCTATAGCACCAGTCTATTTTTTCCTGCAGTTTCTGTAAATATTTGCCTGGGTAAATCTATGCTTTGAAGAATGTAGAGAGAAGGAGAATACACCACAAAAAGTGTTGCAAAATCGTCTTTGCTTCTTGGTTTGAGTGGCATCCAGGGTCCCAGCAGCATGCAAGGTCTGTGTCCTCAGCACGGCCCAGGTGGGTCTGTGCCTGCAGCAGGCTGAGGGAGGCTGGGAGCTGGGTGTGAGATGAGTTTCCCTTCTCTCACTGCTTGGTGCCCTAAATAGAGTTTTTCCAACCAGGAGATACAAATTACCTGGCAGACCGTGCCAAAAAACCCACTGGACATCAGGGCTGCAGCAGAGATTGCCTGGACAAAGGGCTGTGCACACGCAGTGGTTGTGCAGGGTAAACACACAGTGGGAGGAGAATGGGATTGTTTCTCCTCAGGGCTGGTGAACTTTTCCTCAGTGAACTTGTTGCAGGGAGAGCTGGGATGATCCAGGATGGGTGGAAGCTCAGGAGGTCCTTTGGGGGTCAGCACTCACCATGGCTTGGCTTTGAACAGTGGGCAGTGACTCTGAAAGGAGCATTTGGGGACAGCCCCCCGTCAGCAGCTCCTGGCTGAAACCCATTTGTGTAACCAGCCCTCAGCTCGTTCTCAGCATAGCACAAATTTATTAAAACAGCAGTTTGGAAAATTCAGGGACACAGAAGGTGAAACCTACGGGATAAATCTCTCATCCAGCACACTCTCAATGCATTCCCATGGAGTGAAATCAGGGATTGCATTAGGATTACGTGCACTCCCTAAGGTTTGAGGGACCTTATTCTGCCCCAGTGCATCCACCTGAGTGCTGTGAGTGTTGTTAAGCCATGGAATGAGTGGCAGAAGAGGCTGTGGCACTGCTTGGAGCTGGCACGTGCCAATACCTCGACCACCCGAGCACAGAGCACGGCAGCAGGCACTGCAAACAAACCCCTGCAAAGCTCTGCACGGCGGTCAAAAAGATTCCTCGGGTCTGCTGGTTCTTCCCATGTTCTTCCAGCAGGAGGGAGAGCTGAAAAACACCGTGGAGCTTTCGTTCACCCCTCGCTGCGGTGGAGCAGAGCTTCTGCATAGCACTACTGGCCTCTGCTGCCAGCATGGGAGAGGAGGAGGAGAGGAGACGAGAGAGGCTTCCCACACCTCTGCTTCTCCAGAGGGCCTCCTGATCCCTGAGTACAAGCTGCAGGAAAACCAATCTTTCATCTTTACCTTATTTTCATGCTTACAAATAAAGGTCAAGGCTCCTGTGCTGTAGCCGGCGCCGAACGAGCTTTGAACAACCACCCTGAAATGTGATTGTAATTAGTTTCCTTTCAATCTTGATGTGAACAGTGATCTTAAAATGCCAGGACTGTAGCAGTGCATATGATTAACAAGCACACAGAAAGGCAGTCTACAGAAAAATATGGATAGAAATGAACAAAATGCAAATGTTGCACTGCTTTAAATTTTATTATCCTCCCAGCTCTTCATAAAATACTGTAGACATCGTTTGATTATATTTTTAGTCTAGGGAATTAATTTTTAACTAGGGAACTCGTTTCTGTCTTATGATTACTGTTCTCTGCAATGGCCTGTAGGTCTGAACTAAAAAAAAATCACAGTTTTTATTGGGCTAATGATGCCCAGAACTCAAATTAATCTCACTTACGTGTGTGCCATGTCATGCAATATGTGCCAGAGCTGCAGGCAACCTGTGCATCTTTTCATATCAGTGATTTCTCCAGGAGCCAGGTGTAAAGCCTGGCCAGGGGTAAAGCTGTGTCCTCTTGGTGTCACTGCCTGGGAGACTCCTTGGAGGTGGCTGATTCTGTGCAACCAGTGGAGGGGAAGGAAGAACAGAGCCAGTGATATTTCCTGGTCACCCCTCTGGTTTCACTTCATTGTCTCAAGGGGAGCTCCCAGCAGAGCCTAGGGGAGGGTGAAGAGGAGTTCTGAGCTCTGAGCTCTGGTCACATCCACGCACAGCCCTGGTCCAGCTCCTGTCTGCACACAGGGATGGGTGGGAGCTGCTCCCAGGGAGCCAGAAATCCCCTCACCCAGCCAAAAGGGGCTTCAGGGCTGCTCCTCTGCTTGGAGCAGAAGGAATGGGAAGGAGAGAGAAACATAAGAAATTACATGGGGAGTATTTTGCTTGAGGAACTACCAAGCTGTATTTTCTACCTGGGAAAAAAGTTGTTTTTTTTTTCCAGCTGCCAAGTAAATTAATTTTGTCAAAATGCAGGTCTTCAAAAAAAAATCAGGAGAATAGAGCTAGAAGGCCATGGTGGAGGCACAGAGGAGATAAAACAGAGAAGACTCTTCAGAGGAGGAATGTGGTTTAACACTCTGCAGGTCACTGTGGCTCTCCTACCCTTCAGGCTGACTTGTCCTGCAGCATCCTGAACCAGACATGCAGCAGTGTCTCAACCCTGACATTGTTGTCTGAGCCAAGACTGCACTCCAACACCTACCCAAACCTTATTTATCCTCTTCTCCAAACAATTTCAACTCAGACACCCCTGGTTTAGAACAGCACGGTACCTTGATACAGCTGAGATTACCTCATCCCACTGCCTTGGGCTCTCACTCTCCACACTGAAATCCACTTCAAACGGAGTGCTGAGAATCCAATTGTTTGCTGTCAAAAAGTTTCCATTCTGTGATGAAAGATGTGACCTTTCTTTTTGGAGTGATTTGTAAACATGAGGTAAATGCGGGAGCACGCCAGTGTTAACTTGATACTGCCACAGGCTCTGTGCATCAAATATTTCTGCTTTATTCTGAACGTCCTGTTAATGAGAAAAATATTCAAATCAAAGAAATGTCTTTCCTTCAATTCTCTTCACAGTGTAATTTGGAGCTTCAGAATAGCATGCTCAATTATGTCTGTTTTATTCCTAAATTAGGAGGAAAAAAGTGTCAGAAAACTATTAAGTAAACCTCTTACAACTGTTAAGCAACATCCAGTATTAATTGTTTAATCACTCTTTTATTATTTTTCATTAGGTAGGAAGTGAATTGCACACTTGCTCAAAAAGTTTCTTCCACAAAACACCTGGAACACCAGATTCCAAAGTCAGGCGGATTCCAAAGGCACAATGCCTTGAGAGATGGGCAGAAATATTTCCTTAAAAACTGCTGGAGACGCTGATGTGACCAGGACCAAGCAGCAGCATTTTTTTTTACATGTTCTGGCACTTCATGGAATGTCTGGTACAGGCTGGCCTCCAGCCTGAGCAGCAGGGATGTGCCAGTGCTGCAGAGCCAGCAGCAGGTGGGGGCTCCTGGATGCTCAGCAGCTCCCAAGGGTGGGCATGGGCCTCTGGGCACTGGGTTTGTTTCACCCAGAGCTGGTACTTCCTGCTGGATAAGGATTTATTCATCCCAGCTCCCCTGGGCTGCTGGGCAAGCCTCCCACGCTGCATTCCAGGGAATGTGGCCAAGCCAGGCTTCCCCTCCCAGAGCTCTGCTGAGTGTCCCTGTGGGGCCACCAGCCCACACCCAGCCCATGGCCACAGCAGCAGGAGCTGGGATTGCTGAGGCACCATCCCAGCCATGCCCACATCTCCAGGAGACAGCCCGAGGCCAGGAGGCTCCTGAGGCTTCCTGGAAGAGTGAACAGCATCAGCACAAACCCAGAGCCAGCGTGGGCAGGGGGTCACCCAGGGGCGTTTAGGGGTGTGCAAAGCAGGTCTGCTTCCCAAATTTCCCGAGAGCCATGAGGAATTAATTCCTCAAATATAATACATGCTACTAGTATCAGCTAAGATGACACATACCAAAGCAAACAGATGTCAGTGTTGTTCCTTTCTTCTTTGCACAGGTTGAATTTTCCATATTCACTCTGTGTAGGTTGCGTTATCCATAGGTTGGATATCAGGGAAAGGTTCATCCCCCTGAGGGTGCTGGGCACTGCCCAGGCTCCCCAGGGAATGAACACAGCCCCGAGGCTGCCAGAGCTCCAGGAGTTTTTGGACGATGCTCCCAGGGATGCCCAGGGTGGGATTGTTGGGGTGTCTGTGCAGGGCCAGGGGTGGGACTGGATGATCCCTGTGGATCCCTTCCAACTCAGGATATTCCATGATTCTATAATGGCTTTTTTTCCTCAGCATCCTTAGGGCAGAGTGCTGAGGCCACCACGCAGGAGGCTGTGGAAATCTGTGGATATCTCAGCTGTGAAATGAGCTCGTGGATTCCCCAGGTGCACCTGCCATCATCAGCATCACTGCTGGCATTTACTGCCATTCCCATAAAATGCATCTGGACAAAGGTTGTGCACTGCTGATGGGACACTGAACCACGAAAGCCTGAATGAGAAGAGTCTTGAAAATTCCCTCTGTGTAGGCTGGGAGGACAAAGGACCATGGATTCTATTAATTGCTGACACAATATGAACTTTTTTCCTGGCATCTGTAGGTTTCTTTTCAGAATCCCACAAACTATTGGTTGTCTTGTTCCTCATAAGGAGGAGAAGCTTCAAGTCCACACGTAAATTTGTTAACACTTCAGCAGCCAGATTTTCCTGGACTACCTTCACCAGCACCCCTGAAACCCTCTTTAATACCTGGAATGAGGATGTCTCATCCTAATTTCTGCCAGGACAAATTGTGCCCAAACACAACATGGCTCTGTAGCTGTCCCTATGGGTTGGAAGTGGCCATCTAGGTCACGACTAATATTTATAAAAATACATCTATGGCAAGTTCTGCACCTCAGCTGCCTTGCTTATATTTGATTTTTTGTCTCCATGAACATGCACTTATTTCCTAAACCTTTTTTTTAGAAGTATTACCATAAAACAGATCCTTCAGGAGCAATAACAAAGTCTCCATATTTTCAAGTCCATTAGAAAGACTTTGTCACCCAGCAAAATAGAGGTGTCTTCAGAGATAAGCCAAGAGGCTTATCTCTCTAAAATAGTCCCTCTCTAAACATAAATACAGAGTCCAAACACCTTCTCGTGTAGTTCACAATTCTGCTCATATAAAAACTGTTTACAGCAATTCCATCAGCTGTCAGTTGACAGCACTTCTGTACCAAGTATGTGATTAATCCCTCATGTGAAAGTCACGAGTTATGTCAAAATAAATGACAACCAACCTGTCTCACTACTCCCAGCAGGGGAGGAAATGCTGAGAAAGAGGAGCTGGGCACGAAAACCATCGACAGGACAAGGACCAGGTACAAAACAAGGAACTTTCAGATTTCCACTGGATGCTGTTCCTCGGTGGATTCACATCCATCTGTCAGCCTCGTTTGCAACCACGCTCCCTGATTCGAGCTGATGGCAAGGATCTGAGTCAACTAAGTGAGTATTTTTGCTAAATGTTGTCTGTCACATCCTGTTACTCTGTGCTGGGTTCCCCTCCACACATCCACCATGTGGTGTAACACAGCATGATGCAGCAGGGATGATTTCATGTGACATGACAGAGCAACATCGCTGCAGTTTTTGCAATAGACACCTGCTTTTAGCAGTGATTTCATCTGCTGCAAGTGGTTTCCTGAAACAGCTAACCTGGGTCCTGCTACATTGCACTCTGCTCTTTGTAAATCTCTAATATCTTCCATAACACTTTGTTCATTTTCTTTTATTCCATAAGCCATGTTCCCTTATGGGGTTGGGTTTTCACGGTTTTTCTTTTCAATAGAAGTTAAAAGTAAACTTACAAAAATTGGGAGAAAAGGAACTACTCTAAACCGTGATGGAGACACATGGGAAGAGTTCTTATTAGGGAAGGAAAGCACTGACTCTATTAACAGCAAAGAACATATTTACCCACAGGTAAAAATAACAGCAACAAAGTCTAGAAGATTTGTTCTTCCTTCAGAAACTTCAGCAGAATGTTAGAAGTGAAATCTGGGTAAAAATCTTCTCTCCTTGGAGAAATACAGACACAGAAAAGGCAAACATTTAACTGTTGATTTTGTACTTGCAGATGTAGGTTTTATGAATGGGAACATTTGCAATTAAAAAAAAAAAAGCCAAGGTTTGGGTGACCCTTTCTAGAATTTTGCTTCATTATCCTTGACCTGACTGACAGGAATATTAGCAGTGGGGAATAAAACTGCTGGTTTAGTTATTTAAAACCTGAAGTAATTTATTCATCTTGAATAGATTCTCTCCTTCCAAAAATCCTTCCATCTGCATGTGAATGCATGAGAGCTAATTAAATTGGCAGCCATGGCTCTGTACTTCTCATTTGGAGGACCTTCATCTCGAGCTAGAAGAGCTTCATCCTCCAGGACCTCGTTAGAGAAGAGGGAAAGGGAATCAAAGACAAGTGCAAAGTTCAAAACAGAGATGGGTTTCAGAAAAAAATAACAACACCACCAACAAAATAATTAAATTTGGAACGCCCCAGTCTTCTCAAAGGGAATAAAACTGGTCCCATGAAGTTCCAGCGGTGGTTTCTGCACACTGGAGCTGGCAGAGGGATTTGGAATGTTCTTTGTGTACCTGGCACTTGTGATGGAAAAGCCACAACTGTCCCTGGGTCCCTGTCAGGATTCCACCTGTCCTTCCTACCCCTGGCCCAGGACAAGAGGCCACCTTGCTGCCTGGCAGGCAAGCCTAGAATTAAATTTCAGAGGGGGATCACAAATCTTGCCCTTTGATAGGAAAAATGCAAATGGCCCCAAATTGCACCAGAGGAGAGGGGTTGGATATTGGCAAAAATTTCTTCAGAGAAAGGGTTGTCCAGCACTGGTGGAATAACCATCCCTGGAAGGATTTAAAAGATGTGTAAAAGTGGCATTTGGGGACAGGGTTCAGTGGTGGCCTTGGCAGTGCTGGAAATTGGTTGGTCTCCTTGCTGGGTCTCTGCTAATGTAAAAAATCCCCTGACTTCGTAATTCCATCATTCCATGAAATGCAGGCTGGGCTTTAGGTCAGCAAGGAGGAGAGGGCCTTGAGCCCTGCAAGGAGGGAGAAAAAGGCTGATTATTGTACCAAGAGTGTCCTCCCAGGGGGACTGTGCTGCTGTGTCACCCCGTGGTGGCCCTGGGCACCCCGGGGTCCCTCCCTGAGCCCGGGCAGGAGCTCGGTGCTCCTCGTCAGAAACAGGAGCCACACTGGGATGCATTTCCTCCAAATGCACAGCACCTTTTGACCTTCAGTAAAAATTAAACACTCGGAGGGATTGGGCAAAGCAGATTTTAATTTATAATAAATCAAGGCCGCCGTTGCCTCTCTTTATACAAAAGCCCCGAAGAGTTTCTGCACAATGTGAGCCCTGCGAGCTGGCAATGTATTTTAATGTATTTATTTGATGATGCATTCATTCTTTCATTCATTCATCTATTCAGTCATTCATTCAGACACTTGTTCATTCATCCCTGTCCTTTTGCAGGAAGAGAACATAAGCCAGCAGTGGCATACTTCTTCACTGTCCTGATTTACAGCCACGGCTCTGAGTTGGTATCAATAAATCTCTTTGGCCCTCCTCAATCCAGCATTATCCCTCATTAGTGACTGGGATTTAAAAAAGGGATTAAAAATAATATCAGATTATAGATAGAGGGGTAGATATGTGTATTGGTTGCAGTGCTTTGATTAAAGTGCTGGGTTGCTGATGGAGTTTTTTTCTCTTTTATTTAAGATCTCTCATATTCACAGTTCTCTGGGCCTTGCAATTATTTTCACAAACAGTCCCTGATGTTTTATTAACTGGCCCAATAATTTTTTCCATCAGTGATGGGTAATAAGGTGCCCATTGCCCTCCCAGTGGTGGCTGATGCTGAGGAGAGCTCTGCTGAGCCTGGCTCTCACCTCTGTGTTCTTTGCCTGTGGGAGATTTTTAGTGTTTTCTGGCCCAGGGAAATATTTATTTGAAAATATTTTAAAATAACCTTTGTGGGGCCATCCCAGCTCTGGCTGTGAGACTGTGTGGGCTGTGTCTAGAATTGCTTCCCCATCACTGCTCTTCTCAGCCCAAACATGCACATTTTATCTGCTTCTGAGCTTGCCTTAAACATGGGAATATTTTCTCTGAGGAGGACTGAACTGAAGGGGAACTACTCTTCGAGTTGGGATTACTCACCCTCTAAAAGCTGCTGGAGGAATTTGTCTCCCATATCTCTGAAATACCCTTAATTAATCTTGCCGACAACTTGCAACATAATTGTGTCCCTAAACCGTTAACCTTGAAAAATATTTGACAGTGTATTACCATCTCAGAAACTTGTTATCACAGGGAATAGAGTAAATCCATAAATATCCTGGTTTCTCTCAAAAGTCACAGAACAATTTTTTTGTTGTCTTTTTTTTTTTTTTTTTGTCTCCTTGGTTTTATTTTTGACCTGGTGGTAGGAGTTGCAGGAGAGAAAGAGGCCACGTTAGAGAAAGCAAACCAACAGCAGTTCGGAAGAAAAGGTGGTTATATATTATGCATAACATAGTGGTTTTTATACAAAGGAGCTGTCCCTTGCATTTCTTTCTCATTTGCATGTCTTCAGGGCACCAGAGGACAGAGACACTGGATGGCACCAGCTGCCATCTGCAATCGGGTCACAACTAGTCCCTGGTAAACAAAACAGACAAAAAGACAACCCTGCAGTCCAGGGAGTGCAGAGCCCGAGCTGGCCCATCCACACAGCTGCTGCTCCCCGAAAATCAGCTCCTGCTGATGCCGAGCCTCTCCAGGCATCACTATCTGCAGAGAATGACATTGTCACCCAGGTTGTCACCGTGCCCAGGTGCCACATTCACTCAGGTGAGACACCCCCAGATGTGAGATGCCACCACTGAGATGCTGCCCTGACACCAGTGACCTTACCCATGGAAATTCTGGAGAACTGGGGGAAATGTTAATGTTAACTTCAACTAAAATTATTAACATTTCTTCTGCTGGTACAAGCTGTTGTGTTTAACAGCCTGGCATCCACTGTTGATAACAGTGAGGGGCCTCTCCCAGGCCTGTCTGCTGTTCTTACCGTGCTGCCGTTGGAAATCATCAGGAAAAAAAAAATAATCAGGAGCTTAAAAAAGCTAAAGCAGACAGGCTGTTTCAGATTATTTCAGTATGTGTGCTCGCTGCACCAGCCAAATGTTCCTGTTAAAACCATAGTCTGATTTTCCCCCTGAAAATCAGGTTATAAACAAAAGGATTAGACAGAGACCAACCCAGGCAGATAATTTAGATCTGGGTTCAAATATGAGCTGGAAATGATGGAAACGCTTTGGTTTGAGGCCTTCTCTACTTTAATAAAAGTTATTTCTAAATATATATATCCTTTATGCATTTTTATATCAGGGATTAACTGTATATCTTGGTAGAAAACAGAAAAGGAGATCATTGTTTTACAATTCAATTTGGTGGAATCTGAAGGTTGGGATCAGTAGGAAGAGCAAGCACAGTTGCATTTCTTATAATTTTCCCATTAGAATATACCAATTTCCACACTGCTGCTTTCTCATTTTTGGTGTGTTTGTAGGTATTATTCTCATTTTTGGATCTAGCAGCAGAGAAACTTGAAAAGAGAGAGCCTGGTTTTCTCTAAAGGAACACTTCCTCACTTAATTCAAACACTTGTTGAGTTTGTATTTGCTAATCTTCATATGAAATTAAAAAAATGACATTATGTTTGTGATGTTGTAATGTGCAGTCCCAAAAAAGAAACTCAATATCTATCATCTATTTATAAAACTGTATCTAAAAGGGTTCCAAGAGAGATTTTGGGCAAGGGTCTGGAGGGACAGGACAAGGGGCAATGGTTTCCTCTTGGCAGAGGGCAGGGTTAAGGGATATTGGGAGGGAATTCCTCCCTGTGAGGGTGGGGAGGGGCTGGAATAGAATTCCCAGAGAAGCTGGGAATTGTCCAAGGGCAGGCTGGAGCACCCTGGGACAGTGGAAGGTTTCCCTTTTGAAGTGCTGGATTTCCTCCTCAAGGGGAAGATTGGTTTGGCTCACTCCTTTTCACATACAAGAACACTTAAAAAGAGGTTTTTACTTCTCACTAAACAAATGGACTAAAATGAAAAAGAAAACCCTTAGAAAAGCTTTCCAGATATTTTTACTCTCTTAAATCAGCTTGTTCTAACGAGAGCAATTCCATCAGCAGCACAAAACCAATCCTATCAATTTATTTACCCCAGGAATATCTTTATCCCAGGGATCTGTCATTCTGCAATTCCAGCTCCTTTGGGAGGGTTTAGGTTTTTTGCACAGAGTTCTGTTTGTCCTGTGTGTGCCACAGCTGCCTATTGAAGCACCAGCAAAAGCAAAAGCTTTGGGGAATTCCCAACAATAAAGTTGAAATCTCTTTCCTGGTTAGTATTCAGCCTCACTGTAATATTTAGCAGACATTTTCCCTTCTCCCAGTTTTCAATAGGCTGCATTTATCAGCATGGAGTAGCAATCAACATGTATTTGCTCATGTATTTATAAAAGTCAGCTGTGTGCTTCCACATTATTTCAATTCTTCCTTTAAAAACCCTTTGCTTTGTTTGTCTTCAGCAGGAAAATTCTGGGTAGATTTGAGGTGTGTATGGTTGGTGTGCAATAAATCCACGAGTATTAGCACAGGTATTTCATTATTAGCTAAAGTGAATTATTTATGTAGCTCCTTGTATCATCTCCAGATTTATTTAATATTGGCATTATAGTATTAGGCAAGTTATCTTTTAAAGAAAAAAAAAAGATTGTTTTTTGTATCTCTGCACTTAAAAGGACAATTTCCTACTGGGAGATAAATTCTAATACCACTGGATTCTTGAGAAAATAATATATTCTGCAAAGCTCTGAAGGTGATCTGAGATCATTAAGCTGTGAATGGACAGCATTTTTAAAACTGTAAGGAAAGACCACTCTGATCAAAATGGACATGATTTATCTTGAGTGACCAAATCACTGATGTGATTGTTTTGTCCCTCCAGCAATACTTTTCCAAAGTAAAAAATGCAAAAAATTCTCTATCCTTGAGGAAAGCCTTGAGAATTTAATTCTGAGAAGTCACAATTTGATTTTTATAGTGCTGCTTTCCTCAATCAGTTGATTGCAGCTCCAAAGGGTCGTGAAAGGCAATTAGAAGACACAAGGCATTTAAAATCTTATTATCTCCCAAAATAAAATAAGAAGTCCAACTCCTACTCCCCCATTCCACTTATGCCACAATCCCCCAAAGTCACACCCACAACCTTCCCAAACACCCAACTGCACCACAGAATTAGGAATTATGGTCACAGATTGGCGGGGAATTTATTTTACTGGAAAGGGAGAGGGTCTTAAACAAATAATATAGGAAATAAAGGCCCAGTTGACTGGAAAGAGTGAAAAATATTGGAGTACTCATTCAACAAATGTGCAAATTATGCATTAATTTATATCCCCTCCTTATCTCATCAGCTTGTCTCATCAAATAGTTAAAACACTGTGCTTCCAGACATTTATATCAAGCCACAAATTATTTTTATTTAATAACATCCAATTCAGAAGAGCACTTTGGCACTTGCCTGGACCCCACTGTCTCCAATTTAATGGGCATTAACTGTCCCAGCTGAGTTTCTGGAATAAAATGCATTGATCTGTGTCAATCAGGATCTTGAAAACTGAAGACCTGAGGTTTCAAATCCCAATCTGCTCATATGCATTAAAACAAACTGGAAGTCTTCACTGGACTTGGCCTCAGGCTCCTACAACCCCAAGTCCAGCTAAAATTCATTCAAGTAAACCTCAAAATAAAACTGAATATTTCCTTGGCAAGATAAAAAAAATTAGATTATGATTATGATATTATTGTTATTATTTTCATTTATCATTATTATTGTTATTACTATTACACAACACTTTCTCTCTGTTCAGTGGAATATCCATCCTGCAGCAGCAGTTGGGGATTTCCATTTTACAAATCAAACATCAAATGCAGTGAAATAGAGCTGGTGAGAGCTCAGGAAAATGATCCAGAGTTGAATGGATTCATTCAGGATCTTTTCCCTGTTTGCTGGCACATATGGAACACGTGGAGATCACTGAGCTGTAATTATTAGACAGCATCAAGAATGGTCTAAGATTCCCTGGGGCAAACACCCCAAGGAGGGCAAGGATCCTTTTGGGGGGTACAAGTAGGATAAATGGGATTAGAGGGAAAGTGGGATTGAATATCAAGATTTTTTTACCAGCAGCAAGATCAGGTAAACTGAAATAGTCCCCATGGAAAGGAACAGAAATGGGGCTGTTTGATGACTCTAATGTTGGAAACACAGAGTGGAGAACAATTTTACATCTGTCAGATGCCAGAGATGTGAGGGCATCCTAAACCAACCACACTGAATCCCTGGCCTTTCCAACAGCCTGGGTTATTTGCAGGGAGTATGGATCAGATCCCTAATTCCTACACTGATACCTCCATTTGTACATGGTAGATCACAGCAGGTGTGCAGAATTAATGAGACACCATCATTAAATTTAAATTAATTTCTCTTCTTCAGCTATAGAAAATTCCCACACACCAAGTGGGGTTAAAAAAACTAGAGTATATTTGTTAATGTTCCTCAAGAAATGCTTCTCCAGAGAGGCCAGAGTCATAATTAAAACTACTTAATGCAATCCCTTGAGATCTTTCCATACATGTTTCATGTCCCAAAGCAATTAGAAATATCAACTTATATAAAGTATATCTGCCAGGAGGAGAACTGGACTGGTTTTCCTGCTCAGATCCCAGCGGGACAGGCTGAGTCTGACTCCAACTGTGTCAGCTCCACAGCACGAAGGAAAACAGGGATGAGGAGGAGAGGTTTGTGCCACAGAGGTGGGCGAGCTGGAGGAGGAATCTCCCACTCTGGAGAGTTGTCCAGAGCCTAAGGAGCAGCAGAATTAAGTCTGGCTTTTATTAAATCCCCAGTCCTGGCTTTTAATAGGATCAGCCTTTGTCCTCGATTCCCGAAATCCTAATTCAGCCCTGTCACTTTGTGTTGCTGTGCTCAGCCACAAACCCTGAGCCAAAGCCCTGCACCCCTTCTCCTGCCCCTGCTGACCACTGAGATGATATTTCTTAGTGGCTTTAACAGTGCAATCCTCTCCAATTCCCTCTTTTGGGGCTGACTTCATTAGTGACTTCCCAGCACAGCATTTTTCCCGGTCAATAATTACATTTCCATTTTAACCATTTCCATTTTAACCATTTCCAGGTTGCAAGCTTTGACATTGGGCTGTGTGGAAACAAGGTTTCAAAAATCCTGAGATATCTCATCACCTCAACCTGCACGTCCAGGGGGACAAGCAAAATGCAGCTCTTCATGAACCAGGCACCAGCCTCTGCAGAAGCCCAGGGAGATGAAATTTAACTTGGCCATGACCCCACAAGTTTGTTCTTATTATTCCATTCTTCTCTTCTCTCTCATCCTTCTGCCTCTCCAGACAGACCAAAGTGTCCCCAGGACAGGACCAACACAGAGATGCAGGGAGGAACAGGTGTGATTTGGCATGCCCACACTTCTCCTGAATTAAAGGAGAGCAGGAACAGTCTCAAATTCCAGTGAGATTAAGAAAGCAGAGACAAAAACTATGAAATAATAATATGAATTTTGCAAAGGAGACGCCCCCACCAGAGGCACAGATAACAGCAGCCTCGAAGTTTTCCGGCTCAAATCAAAATTCCCACAATCTTCAAGTGAGTCCAAGGATAAAACATCAGTCCCAGCAAATTACATTACTTCTGTTGTTATTAAATCTTAGGAAGCTTGAAATGTCTGAAGGCCCAATCCACATAGGTGTTTGCTTATAGGTATGAATAATAAATGCTAGATAATGGAAATTATGTATAGACCACCAATCCCTCACAAACAAAGTGAATTACTGAGCTTTGTACCAGCCTGGTACCAGCTGATGTCAACACAACATTGGCAACACCTTGTCCTTGCACTGGAGGACATTCCATGAGAATGGAGCTCCTCAGCTGGTCCAAAAGCATTGAAGGACAACTTATGGGGTAAAAAAGAAACTTGAAAAAAGCCGTGGAAAAGGCTGAAGATTTGCTGCAGTGCTGTATCCAAAGGAAAATAAACACACATGGCTTCGTTACACAGCTCACTGCACCCAGCCAGGGAGATGCAATCCCCATTCCCTGGCCACATTCTCCATCTCATCAGCGTTTTCTGTCCAGGAAAGCCAATAAAATAAGAATGTGTGTTGCCAAGGTGAAGTTTCAAGAGTTACGATTTTAAATTTCCTATTAGGGATAAGGTAAGATTTACGGGTGATATACTGATTTATAAATATGTTTAGACAGTGAGTATTTCTGGCTTTAGGCTGGAATCAGAAAGCTCAGTTTAAAGAAAGATTTTTAAAGGTTTTGTGGTAATAAAATAAATCCAACTTATACTTTCAAAGATCAGTCTGACTGTATAAAAGATGATGGCAGCGACAGTGGGAAAAAATGTTTCTTATATCCACAATGCTCCATTATTTTCTCATTAACTTGAGTTTTAAAGGGAATCATATTAGTGCCTCCAGAGGATGAGCTATATAAACAAGAGCTACAAATTTGTCTGTGCATTAAAACGAATGCTATGGTAACAGGTTTGATTGCTTTGGCTGCAGTTTCAAAACCTAAAGGGTGTATTAGCCCACGATAATGTCACCCTTGGGTCTTTCTATATATTAGATCTCCTACCTCTCATCCTGGGAGACACAGCTGGCTAATAATGCTCCCCCTGCCTTTGGTTTGTCACAGCTGAAACCTGCCTCTTCCAACCTCAGATAACACATTGCCTAAGCCATTTTATTTTGATCATTCAGAATCATTCGTTTACAGCTGGAGAAGGTGTAAAGATTTATTTCCTTGGACAGCAGGGAAGATTTCCTGCAGCTGGTGGAGCAGGGCCAGTGATGGATAATCAGGGCATTGGCTACCCCAGGCTGGACTTGATGGCCTCCACAAGGGAGCTCTCAACAGTCCATAGGCTCAGAATTCCCTGGATTGGAAGGGGCACACAAGGATCACCAAGGGGAACAGCACCACCCCATGAATCCCAACACGTGACTGAGAGGGTTTTCCAAACACTTCTCAAAGGCTGAGCTGCAAACCACCCAACACAACATTCCTGTGGCCACCTCTTGGCATTCCAAGCCTTGCTGAGATCCTTCCCAACCCACCAGGGCACAGCTTAGGGCTGCTCAGGCTGTGCTGTCTTTCCAACCATCTGTGAGAAACTCCCTTGGGGTTGCTCTTCCACCATGAAGTTGCGTTTTTAAATCCTTCGTTTCAAGTCCCATGGATGTAGATTTACTGGATGCAGGATGATTTTAGCCTACATCCATAATTTTCTGGTCATCACAGCAATCCCTTTGAGAATCCCATCAATACCTGAGCTGCAGGTGGTGAGGGATCCTCAGGCTTTGGCTGGTTGGTCTATGGTGGACCAGAGTTTGGAGAAGTGCAGGTGGATGAGGACACAGCATCCAGTTCTTTGCACTGCAGGTGAGGTGGTGCCTGAAAGGCTCAGATCCCCATAAAACAGAAATCTGGGAAGCTGAAGGCATTACCCACTCTCCAGGCTGAGCCTTTCAGCAGCCAAACCCCTCTGTGAAGAATCCCACACCTTACAAGAGCTGAAGGAAATCACAGCACATCCCCTCCATGGTGAATGGGTCAACAGCTGCTTCTCCTGCTGTTTTCCACCCATCCACAGCTGCCCTCACCGTGGTTCCTGCAGCACCACTATTCCCTGTTAGTGAATTTCCTGGATGAGCTGCAGCATGCTGGCACTGGGGAGTGATTTACAGGTGGTACCTTATTAAAAGAAACTGTTGCTGCTTCTTAACCTCGACAACAAATCCTGAGGGTTTGCAAAGACCCCCCGAGGTCTCAGCCAGCTCCAATGGCTTTTCTATTCTCTTCCCAGGATAAATTGCTTCTGAGCATGCCTTCACCTGTCACTTCTGCTGAGACACTTCTGAATGTCATAAACTCCTACATCTTCCAGCCAGCTGTTGAGAGGATCCCTATTATTATCACGACGTTGTCAGCGACAATAACAACAGTTAATAAATGATGATAGGGACATAAATGTCTGGTTCCTGTGTACAGCTTGTCATCTGCAGTCAAATCTAACACTGCTGAAGGAGTCTTTGGAGTGAGTGCTGAAAAAAGGGATCTCTTCTGGGAAAGGGCTCTGTTAAAAAGGCATCCATGTTTAATTCCACTTAATCTATTCCAACTTAGATGAGCTCATAAAAAAATCAGCCTGAGCCTGTACATGTGTGCATTAAAGATTTCTGAATTTAAAAGGCCTGTTCCAGCCTTCAGCAGGGTGAGAAGGGAGACTTGAACACACTGGCTTGGGCACTGCTACCAAAATCCCACTTGGGGACAGAATCAGGAGCTTTGACTCTCAATTCAGAGGCAAACAACACAAAAAAGGAGGTAATTTGTGTACATGTTGCCTCTGCTCTGAACACGAGGTCACATTTTTGCAGGACTTTGTTGCATGGTAGAGAATTTATTCTTTCTTTTGTATGAGTTAAAATCAGGGACTCGCTGATAATTGCCTCAGCAAATTGTTTATGGAGAGGTTTTTTTCACCTCCCATGCAGAAAAAAATTAGAAGTGGGCATGAAAAGGAGTTGCTTGTCACACCTGAGGGAGACACATCCCTGCACTGTGCCATAGCCCTGTTCCTGGGCTTTACAGCTCTGTAAATATCTCTGCAGGAAATCTCCCTCCCTTGCACACACTGTGTATATTTTGCCTCTTACAACATATTAAAACAGCCCGTGTAAGGAAAGTGGATGAATTATTGATCCTGTACAGGGGAGAACAGTGGGAACAGAGGGAATATTCCATGATGGGATGCAGCCAGCACACATTTCAGGGGGATGCCAGGTGGAGGGAACCCTGTGGTTCATGGCTCAGGGCACTTCAGGTGGATCTCAGGCATTTTCTTTCTCATTGTGGTTACCTCACTCAGGTTCTGAGCCTAAACTGAGAAAAAAAAAAAATCTACAAATTATTTAAGTGAGAAGTTCAGCTCTGTCTTTACATGGAAACTGAAATTCCTTCCTTGTAAATCCAAGCCACGGGGAGATCCAGGTTTCCTGCTGCATATTGATCTTTTGTGGGATTCATTGACTGTTTAATTTTTTCCAGTAAATTATTCCTTTTGGCTGGGAGGGGAGTCCTTTGTCTTCCACATCAGTCTGGATTTTCCCACCTCAGATAATTTCATCAGAGTTCATTCCTGCGTGACTTGAGGGCTTTGTACCTAAACATTGCCTCCAACTGACCACAGGTAGATGACCAAGCAAGGCAAAAAGTCAAGGAAAGCAAAAATTCTGTCCACTTGGGAAAAAATGGCAACTGCAAGATATGGATCTTCTTCTTTCTGTATCTTTTTCTACCTTTTCAGAGTTCCTTTATTTGTGTGTGTGGATGAAGGTCAAAGCCCATTTTGTCCAACAGCTCAGACTTTTGTGCTTTGTTTTGTGTCAACTTCATGTTATCAGTTCTCTTCCTTTGATTGAAGTGGAACTTCAAACTGAAAATCACTCCTTCATCTCTTACACTGTGAGTCAGGGAGAAAAAATCTTTACACTTTTTAGGAAATAATTGGGCAGTGCTGCAACAGGACCTCCTGAGAAAATCATGGTAACAGCCTGTCATGGGCTTTGAGAGTAGAAAAGAGAAAATTGTTTCATGAAAGCCTTTAAACAGTTGTATCTGCAGCCTTCAGGTGAGCGAATTTCATGTGGGCAGTGAGGAATAAATCAAGCTCTTACATAATTTTTTCAGTCTGTATTGTTCCTGTCCCAAGCTCTACAATTTTGTGGATCATTTTGAGACTTTCAAAACTTGAATGTTATTTTTAGCCCCTAAGAAGTAGCTTCTACATAAATAGTTGTTGCTAATGTATTATAAACTAGGATTAGCTTAATTAGGGACTTCACAGGAAAGCAATGACAATTTAAGCCCTGAAAACAAGCTAATTATTTTGTATCACATCGTTGCTAACACTGTCCTCAGTTCTTCTTAAGGTGACTGTTCAAAAAGATGTATGGCAGACATGCTAATTAACAGATTTCTTGCCATCATGTTACCAGTTTTTGTAATATATTCAAATTCCTCTTTTATGTAGCACTTCAGATATATTTATATATATATATATGTATACATTGCTGCTCAGGTTATTTGACAGCCCAATTCAGTGCTTTTTTAAGGCTACATCACCATCAAATTTGCTGCTAGAGCTGCACAAAATCCAGCCAACAGTGATTTCTCCCCCTCTGCTCTGCGGGAAAAGCCAATATTTTCACTGTTTCTGCCACAAATTTTCATAAATTCCTTCTATTAGTATTACTTCATCACAATCCATTTGAAAGTGTTAAATAAATCCAAATTACTAAGGAGAATTTGAGGATCTAAGCTTCCAAGGGGCAGGACCCTTTTAATCTGAAGCCCCTCTGGACCATCCCTTCCCAGCTGTCCTTTTCCTACCACTCCACCTTTTGGGGCTTATGTTAAATTCCAGGAGTTAGGGATAGGAAGCCCATAAAATCCACACGTTTTAGAGAGTGCAATGAAATTTAATTCATGGCACCTTTCTGTAACCAGTGTTTGGAATAATATGGAATATCCACCATTTAATTCTTATTGCTATTTCCCCTTTTGTTGCAGATGATAATTGTCTTTTCTTTAAAATCACCTTTTACTTTTCAATTCCTCTGTCCTCACCTTTCACATTCAATATTTTTTCCCTGTGGCAGCCTCTGCACATCCCATTCCTTCAACTTCCCATGCATTCCCACACACCACATCCATATTCCAAGATCCCACTGGTGGGTTTGCAGTTAATGACTCAATTTATCCTGCCACACCAACTCTCACAAAGTGACAACCAAAGGTTCCTGGTTAGAGTCCTGATTTCCATTAAAGAGCACTGGAACTGGAGCAGATGAATTCTCAGCTCTGCTTTTAACTGGCTCTGGCTCATCCTAAATTTCCCATGATGTTGTCAATGGAAATCCTGCCTTGGAAAGAGAATAAAATGGATAAATGCAGATATCCAGAACACATCTGTTCAGTAAATACAGATATCTGCATTTCAGCCTGAGGAATGCAATCCCACAGACCCTGCTGCAGAGCAAGGGGCTGACAGGAGATGATCACACTGTGATCAGGTGTCCAGGCAGTGCTGCTCTTAGGGATTGTCAAATCCAAATTATTGAGCTGGTGCCTTTCATAGGATCCCTGGGAATAAAGGTTTTTCAATGAGGACAGAACATTCCAGCTCTGCAGCATCCCTTCTCTGGCTTTTTCTCCATCTGAAACTTCCCATGGTGCCATCTGATCTAATCATGGCTTGGTAATGCTGGCTCCAGAAGAAATCTGCCATAGAAAATGAGCGTTCCTACATCTGGCTCCTGCTGGAAATGCTCGTGAATTATAGCCCCAGCCAGCACCAGGCTGCTCTGGCTCTGTGGACAGCCTCTGAAGGGAGAGAAATTCCATTTTTATTTTCATTTTGTATCAGGAGCGTCCTCAGGATTGTCCCAAGCACTTGGAGGAATACTAAAGGTAGCGGGGGGTCACAAAGAAATCTTTTTTTCCCTTCTCAGAGCCACAGCCAGGCAGCAATGACACCTTGTGTGGCACAGTGAGCACAGGGACAGCCCTTCTTTTGTGTCCTGAGCTCCATTCTTGAGGCAAATTTACCCCTGAGCTCAATTCCTGGAGGTGAGAGTCCCTGAGCAGCCCTTGGTGAAGCTCTCACAGGCAGGACACTCCTATTTTCCACTGATATTCCCATCAGCTGAGTGTCCCTGTCATTTATTGTTGTCATAGTTGGATGATTATTAATTTTATTATATAAAATTATTATAAATTGTATATTTTGATCCTAAAGAAGACCTCAGCCTTCATTCCTTATAAAATATCATCCCCAGCTTCCTCCTAAAGCCAGCTCTGCAACCTGGCAGATCAACTTGGCCATGGACCCTCCTCAGGTGCTTTTACTGATGAAACAATTAATTTTTTTGAGGTCTCTTATTGCATTGTGATTTCAAGAGCATAGTGGGAGTTAAATGTTTCCTTTTTGTAATTGCATATCTCCCATGCTGGAAGCAATTTCTGGTTTATATCCCCAGTATCATGTTCTGCACCAGAATTGAAACTTTGTGATGGAAATTAATTACATTTTTGGTATGCCTGAATTACAGATGATCCAAAAGAATTCAGTTTAAATGTGGTTTTTAGAGAAAAAAAAATAAATGCGGTGCTGTGATCTCTTTTGTAAAATAACTTTTCATGTCACCATAAAAGTTTGTTCTCTGCCTAGAAGCCCTGCATGGCAAAACCATGGCTACAGAACGTGGCCTTTCAAAGAAATGTTACATGAGATGAAAAATATCACATCAGCTTTCAAAAGAGAAATCTGAAAAGAACTTGGAAAAATAAAAGCATTTCCAAGTCAAATATTTGAGATGAAGTGTTACCCATGGGAGCTTGCTTCATAAATACGTAAAAGCAGCTTTTGGGGAATGCCCATAATTGCTGCATTACATATTCCTGCACTTGGCAAACTGATGCTTGAGTTGGAAAATAAATCAATTTGGGCTTTTGCAAGCGAGAGGGAGAGGCAGAAAATGAGTTTGTGTTGGGCTGCAGTAATTATTGGAGAGCATCATGATCTTTGGGGGGCTTTAAGTTCACTGGGAAGGGCTTTTGTCCCCAAGCACCCCAAAATCAGGACAAATGGGGCATGAGGAAGGCAATGGCAGGGGATGTGGATGTGCTGCTGAGCCATCCCTTACTCAGGGTATATATAGATATAAATATAGATTTATGGGGGATGCTCAAGGTGAGCCAGGAGTGGAACTGGAGCTGCACACTCAGCCCAGAGGGGACACAGAGCAGAGTTATGGGAGGGGAAGGGAAGGAGAACAAAGGAACCACAGAGAGAGAGGTCGGGTCCTGTGGCCCTGAGGAGGGGCAGGTGTGGATTGGGCAGCACTGGAAGAGCAGCTGAATAAAGGATAAAGGATAGGGATAAAGGACAGGGAGCACAGCACGCACAGAGCAGGAGTTACATCAAAGGAAAGCCTTTCCTCTCATCCTGACAAAGGGCTCTGCGTGTGCAGCCCTGCAAAGGGAAGCAGTGGGAGATGATGGATGGAGCTCAGAGCTGGGCAGAGGGTCCTGACCTGGCCCTGTCCTGCCCCACACCTCCCTCCTGCTCCTGCAGCATCCACACTG
>VWZS01010309.1:0-14190 GCA_013397075.1 Rhabdornis inornatus | reverse complement strand
ACAGGAATGTGGAATGGGGAGGGTTTAACATTTAAGATGCTACCCAACAGTGAGCTTGCTTTTGCACTATGTATGAGCTTAATTAGTGATAGTATATAATAAACCAAAGGTTGCTAATAAACGAGACTTGCTGATCACTCGTATTGAGTGCTGTTTGTCTCCTGCCGACTCATCAAAAAGTCAAACCAACCACAGCAGAAAACTGTACTGCTTCCACCATGCTGTTACATTAAACATAGATACTTGCACAGGTAGCTGGGGAGGGGGAGCTGGTTGGTTGGCATTTTGGGGTGAAAGGGGGTGATTTTGGTTTGTAGGGGGCTTGATTGTTTCCTGGTTTGGGATTTTTTTAATAGCTTCTCTTTTTAGAAAAATAGTAGTTAAACAACTACAACTTCCTACAGCTAAATCATTTCTATTGACGGGAATACTTTTAAACCAGAATAAGTCTTAAGCCAGTACAGGGTTGGTTTAACAGAGCAGTGATATGACTATATAATGGTTATATTTTAAATTAAATTTGCACAAAATCACCCTTAACTACTTTGGTGTAGCTCTGTACTTAGACTAAAGGATAACTGACCTATTCAAACATGCACAAATAATCCCTTTAGAATGTGACATTTGAATGTAGCTCTTCCAGGAAATTATGCATTTTTAATTCCTAGAAGCCCAGTTTAAAGTACATCACAGACATGAGGCAATATCATCTGCTAACCCACAAGCAGCTCTACTGAAAGCACGTATGTCCCTGTACATGGTCATCTGGGATTCTTCTATGAAACGTTTGATTTCAGCAGGATGCAGAAGATCTGACTGGGAGCAAATCATTTACTACTCAGAGGCAAAGTTCAAATGTTTCATGTGCTCTCCCCTAGCACTACACTGGGTCATGAAAAAATTAGTACTGCCCCAGTTCCTCCCTTCATTTCCTTCCCTTCCTGCTACTACAACATATTTTAACACCATCTTTCTGGAACACAATTCTGTCCTGAGCATAATGCTGCCAGCCCGTAGCTCTATATACTGACCAAAACAAAGAAGATTCAGCTCAAGCATATTTCCAATTTAAAAGGCTATTTCTCTATTACTCAGCTCTTTCCCCATCATAGGTGTTATTTTAGAATGTGTACTGTACTTTCTGTGGTGTTATGAGACTCCTGCATTATATGGCACAAGGAGGTCAGCTAATGGCACAAGCAGCAGCTTATGGTTTGCAATCTCTTGGTTAAATAGCAAATTCATTGTAATGTCAAAAGTTTCTTATGCTCACAATACCCAGGATAAGATGAACCATGGCCGAAACACTGATGAAGCCAGAAAATTGAGCAAATCGAGGAGCCTGAGGATGTTTGTGACAATGCAAAAGCATGCTTGATGTGAGAGAGGAAATGTTCTCTTCAAGTGAATCAGCATGCAAAATAGGCATCTCCAGCTACCAGCTTAGCTACATTGAAGTTTACAGTACACCCTGCAACAAACTCACTGCCACAAGCTCCAATCAAACAACTAATTCAAAAGTCTTCTGGGATTACAGCATTTGTCCATGTGGTAGTTTGACCTGGGGAGGAAAAAACTCAAAGAGAAGTTTTCTCTATGAGTACTCCCCTGGGAGTTGATAGTGACCAATTGGAGGCTGGTTTGGTTATTGACAGCGTGAAGAACCAATTGAAGGAAGTTAGTTCGCTCCGTGAACACACATTTTGAAGGAGGTAATCCGGAACTGAGCCCTCTTGGCTTTTCCGGCAGCAGTGCAGGTAACAGGGCCCTGGCCTGGCTCCACTGCAGGCCTGTGGGCATGGCAGGGGGCCGGGCTGGGCCCCCTGTCTGGGGAGCTGGCATGTCCTGGCAGAGAGGGAGAGAGAGGGGGTGGCCATGGACAGTGACCAGAGAGACTCAAACTAATATAAAAATCCCAGCCGCTTCCCCCCCCTTCCCCAGCGTGGCTGGTTTCTGAGATCCTGACAAAGCTCCAGCACTGTGGCCTTGGTTTTTTTTCTTTTCCCTGTGAAAAAATCTTAACTCTTTTAATGTTCAGATGAGACTTGCGGACTTTTTCAATCCTCCCTGGAGTGAAAAGGAAAAAGGAGATACTCTGAAGTCAGTGAAGCAAAAGCTAAGTCTTAAGTTTTTTAGATGGAAGGAGAATGAGGAGATGCTGTGAAAATGGCTGAAAATCCTTTTGTAAGATTGTAGGGATGAACTGATGTACTGAATATTCCTATAAACCATGGAAAAAGACATGGGGGGGGTTGGAAATGTTCCATTTGATAGATCATTTGACCAAAAGCACCTGTGTTGAGAATCCGTTGTCCCGAGGAAAGAAGGGGAGTCTCGGTTTTCAGAGAATGAAGCATGAACAGAGAGAAAAGAGATGAAGAGAACCTTTGCTTTGGAACATTTCATTCTTAAAAGTAATACCCCATGTATTTTGACCATTGACCCACAAGTACAGCTTTGGGAAGGCTGTGGAGTTGGGAGGAGTGCCACGACTGCAGATACCGGGCGGATGCAGAATCGTGAAAATGAAACCACGAGAAGACTGTTTTCTACTTTCTTGTGGAAAAAATCCCTATAGCCTAACAAGAGGAAGCTTCTCACTCCAAAGTGAACGGAAGAAGGGACTGTTTGAGTTGGGAATTAATTGAAGCAGTTTCTTGTATGTTTGTTTCATTGTTATGAAGGTTGAGAAAGGGAAGGAAAGAGTGGTCTGACAATCTTATTCTGAGTTTTTTTTCCCTTTGTGTAGTTAATAAATTTCTTTTTATACCCTCTTAAGTTTTAGGCCTGCCTTGCTTCTACTCCTGGTTCTGTCTCACAACAGAAAATGAGTATATCTTAATTGGCAAATCAAAACCATGATAGTCCAAACACATACTTTGTGCAGTAGCAGCTGAAAAACTTTATTACACAGATGTATTTAGTATTTCTTAGAAGTAATATCAGCTCCTAACAAAGTTATTTACGCTCACTGTACATTACACTCACAAATCTTTCACTGAGGCTCTGGCATTTTCCCAGAACTGAATGAACAGTTGTGAAATATTTGCAAGCAGCAGCCTCACAAGGGTATTTCCTCCATCTGCAGTGAAATGTCTGTGCTTTTCAGCTCCTGTTTCTATGATAAAAATCATTCTCCAATCACCAAACATACAATATATTTAACAACTAAGCTACCAGGTCCTATGGATAGTTGATAAGTGAGGACCACAAGAAAACATACTCTGGCATGCTCATAAAAACTCAACAGCAACAAATCAGAAATAACAAAACCTTATTAGCATTTTGATATGATGTACTGAAGTTAAAGAAATTAAAGCAAGTTCTTGTGCTGCTTCCTGGTAAAGGAAACACTCCCACTACATTTTTTTTAACGTGTTGCCGTTGTTTCAAATAAAAATAAAAGCTACCAATATTATATAGAAAATGTTTGCCTTCATCCACTTTCCAGCAATTTGTATGTATTCTATTTATTCCCTTCTGATAGTTTTTGTAGTTAAACTTAATTTTATTTAGTCAGAAGAATATAATCACAATTTTAAGAGGAAAACCCAGAGCCATCTACAGTACCTTAATATTTGTCTGGTCCTTCATTGTCCATACAACCTCCGATTTTCATTCAAGGAGTTTCCTCTATTTAATAGCACACTGACAACATACTATACTTGCTCAATAGTCACTACTAAAGATAATTACCAGTCCTGTCTAGTAATTAAATCACAGAAATCAAATTGTTCTCAGGTCAAACAACATGAAATTTCACTCACCTGCACCTAACTTGTACTTGACTAGGGAACACCACATTTAAAAAAAAATATTCTTCAAAAAAACACCTGGTCTTTACCTGCAGACAGCAAATACATCAGCTTCCTTGGTTGTTTCAATCATTAGTCATGTGGCTAGAATTGTTTATAATACATTTAAATGCATGGCTCCATTTTCCAGCCACAGGTTCACATTATGCCTTTTTCTGCTAGACTAAAACAAGAACCCATTATATGCTAATAAAGTAACTTTTTCAGATTCAGTAAACTAAAAATCTCACTCTCAAACACCAATACTATCAGTAAATATTTTCAGCTATTTTCCACATTTTTTGTTTTGTAAAAGCAATGAATAATTGGATGCAACATTTCAGAATCAAGTTCAGGAGAGTCCACATACTGAAATATAAATCAAGAATGATTAAGAGACAGGGAAGAGTGCCTACAGGCAAAAAGACTACAATAGGGTTTTTTTGCCACAGCAACATCTCTTTAGGAGATCATGCTGAGCTGTTCTTTTTTCATCATCCTCTACAATGCTGAAAATTTTTCAGTTGCTGCTCTCCAGACTCCAGCCGTTTGTTCTGGAGGTGTGCCTTTATTTCTATAAAACAAATGGTCACTTGGCTATTAAAGTATTTTTCATTTGAGAACAGGTCAAGTCTAGCAGAGCTTCAGATTTCTGTATGACTGGCTTACTTTATAATTTCTTTTATTTCTCACAAATTTTATTCAGCAGTGCTCTTATTACTTCCAAATCATTTATAAAGACACTAGATGGCATCTGGCCTGGGACTGGATTATTTTATAGCCCTCCTAGAAATGCCCTCCTGCAAAAGATTTATTGGCTAAAATTTTCATGGCAGATTTCAATCCACCTAATGTGTTTCATGATAGCATGTAATTATATTTAGAACAAAAAATGTAGATCAAATCTCTTACAAGAACATACTCTATCTTTGCAGTTAATTTGAAATTTACTTAAAGACCAATAGGTTTATTTGAAGTGGACCTATTTTCATACAACTACACTGAATGACACGAGGTGCGTTCTTACACTTTTTTTTTTTTTTAATCAAATGAATCAATTTTACTTTATTTTTTTCCCCAGAAATGTTTTGGACTAATTTGCCTGCAGCTCACCATTTCATTCACTCTTTCTGAACATCAGCACATGAATAACTTTCTCCTAGGTTCCGGGGATTTTTCCAGCACAACAAAATTAATAAAAATTAACAACAGGCTAGAGATTTAATTTGCTGTTCCTTCAAGATTCATGCACAAATTACTTGGGTTTGATAGTTAATTACCTAACCAGCATTGCTCAACACCCCTCCTGTATTACAAATGCTGCATTGTACCAGCAAACAGGGGTAAGACCAAGGCCATAAATTTTCAGTATCCTTAGCCCTTAGTTTACTTCTAGCGCATACTGCAGAAATAGAGGACAGGTTTAGAGAAGCTGCCAGCTTTTGCTGACAGTAACCGATACAGAGAACCTATGAATTTTAGAACTTCATTTTCTTGAAAGACATGTCCCTCTCATTAGGTAAGGATGGAGCTTTCATATCTGTTATATTATACATTCACACATTTCTGGAGAGAGCACTGACATGCCACCCTAGAGGAGGAGGCAAAAGGGATGACTTCTGAAACAATCTCTTACTCTTCTGAAAATAAACATGAAATAATGGATGTTCATATAAAAGATTAAAGACTTCTTAAAAGCTAAGTTTTCCTTTCCATGTTTATTGCTATCTAGTTTGTTTTCTGAACTACTTAAGCTTTAATACAATAGCTGAAAACTTAAAATCATAAATGCGAATTTCATGCGTGATGATCACAAATGCCAAATATATTGCATACATGAAGACATCTCCTGCCTGTTAAAGAATGAGAACCTAAATTCTTGTAAATATTTTACACAACACATCGTGATGAAACAACAGGAATGAAACAATTAAGTGCCAACTTCAGCATATTACTAGCTCCTTTTTTAAGATCATGAACATGAAGTGGACTAATTGGAACAATTATGCAGATTTAAAACAAAAAGCATCAAATGAGAAGTCTAAAGTTGATAGTAAACTTCAGCACTTAATTACATAAAAGTTTTGTGATAATATGGCTTTAAATCCTTAAATAATAGGGGGAAGTATGCGGTTAACACCCACCAGCACTGAGCAGTGGAGAATTATAATTCACAAATAAATAATTTGAGATAAAATTTTATTATCTATGTATTGTCCACCAAGAAAAAATAAATTAATATTTCTTGATTCAATTTTATTCTAAAAAGAAGCTCAAATATATTTTAAACAGGAATTGCAAAAAAAAACACCAACAAAATAAGAAATATCACTGCATCCATACAATGTATTACTTCAAACATTTAGTTTTTGAAGACAACACAGACTCTGAAAAGGGTAAATAATAAATCCGTCTACCTAAAAAGGCACACTTACATCTTCATTCCAATCTTCTGCAGTCCATTCTTCTACTGAGTTTTTCCATACTCCTATTGGAATTAGAGGAAGGAGAGAAAACAGTTACAAGCTAAAAGCACAATGTCATATTTCAACCATTCTGCTTTATAAGCAATCCTGTTTTCATTATTCGTGGAACACAAAGCAAGGAGATAGTGGTTGGAAACATGGGAAGCTCTAGAAAACTGTTTTGCAGATTTACAATTTTGGGAGGTGGGTTTATTTTCCCATTTAATTTCTGATTTCAGGTATTTCTTAGCCACTATGGTACCAGACATAACTTGCATGAACACGTCTTTACCCAGTGATTAATTGCAAACATTGGAAGAACTTCCTCCTATGACAGTGAGAGGTTACTCAACCCTCCCATGGGATCTCCCATGTTTCATGCACAAATTCATACAGAGCTTGAACAAAACATGACCATACCTCCTCTACCATCCATAATCCTACTGTCAACATACTCAAATTCAAGACCTAAACTACACCTCTGGAGGCTCCTTTCCAACGTCTTAACTCTCTCCTTGGGGCAAAATAAACCAAATACCTTCCCCTGAGAGAGCAATTTTCTTTTAAAACACGTAATTAATATAATGGCATCAGAAGAGTCAATAGCTTTCACCGTAGCTGCAAAACGCTTTGTCCCGTAACTTGTCGCAAAGTTTATTTGGCAAACACTGGAGGACAGCACACAGCCCACAGCATTCAGCAACAGGAAAACTACAGGAAATAATCCTACAGATGCAAAAACTGATCCATCCAGGTAGTTGTTTCATCGTAGAAGGCAGTCAGGCTGGTCAAGCATGACTTCCCTTTAGTGAATCCATGCTGAGTGCTCCTGATCACCTTGTCCTCCATATGGATAGAGATGGCCTCCAGAATGAGGGCTCCATCAGCTTTCCAGGGACTGAGGTAAGGCTGACTGGCCAGTAGCTCCCTGGGTCCTCCTTCTTGCTCTTTTTGAAGATTGGGGTGACATTTGCTTTCTTCCAGTCCTCAGGCACCTCTCCTGATCTCCACAACCTTTCAAAGATGATTGTGAGTGGCCTCGCTATGGTGTCCACCAGCTCTCTCAGCACTCCTGGATGCATCCCGTCGGGGCGCATGGATTTGTGGATGTCAAGTTTGCCTAGATGTTTTCTGACCCAATCCTCCTTGACCAAATGAATGTCTTCACCATTCCTTTAGCCTGCTCTCCTGGATCAGAGATCCCTGAGGGCTGGTCTTGTCAGTGCAGACCAATACAAAGGCGGCGTTCAGTAACTCTGCCTTATCTGCATCCTCTGTCACTGGGGTTCTCCCTGGATTTAGTAACAGGCCCACATTATCCTTAGTTTTCCTTTTGCTATTGCTGTATTTGAAGGAGCCCTTATTGTTGTCCTTAACATCCTTGGCCAGATTTAATTCCAGATAGGCCATAGCCTTCCTCATCTCATTTCTACTTACTCTGACAACCTTTCTATATTCATTCCAAGTGGCCTGACCCTGCTTCCATCTTCTGTGTGTTTCCTGCTTATGCTTGAGTAGTGACAGGAGTTCTTTATTCATCCACGCAGGTCTCTTGCCTCCTTTGCCTGACTTCTTGCTGATCATGATGCATTGTTCCTGAGCCTGGAAGAAGTGGTGCTTGAATATTGACCAGCATTCTTGGACTCCTCTTCCCTGCAGGGCCCATTCCCATGGGATTCTTCCAAGAAGATCCTTGAGGAGGCCTAAGTCAGTTCTCCTGAAGCCCATGGTTGCGATCATACGTGCTGCCCTGCTTCCTCCTTGCTCAATACTGAACTCCACAATCTCATGGTCACTGCAGCCAAGGCTGCCCCAACCTTCACATCTCCAATAAAGCCTTCCCTGTTTGTCAGTATGAGGTCAAGCAGCACACCATTCCTTGTGGGATCCTCCACTACCTGTGAGAGGAAGTTGTCATTAATGCTTTCCAAGATCCTCCTGGACTGTTTGTGCTTCACTGTGTTGCTTCTCCAGCAAATGTCAGGGTAGTTCAAATCCCCCACAAGAACCAGGGCCTGTGACTTTGAGGCTGCTTCAAGCTGCCTGTAGAAGGCCTCATACACTTTTTCCTACTGTTCAGGCAGCCTGTAGCACACACTCAGAACAGTGTCACCCTTACTAGCCTGCCTTTTATCTTAACCTATAAGCTCTCAACTTGATCGTCATCCACCCCAAGACAGAGCTCCATACATTCCAAATGTAGTCTAGCATAGAGGGCAACTCTACCGACGCACCTTCCTGGTCTGTGCCTCCCAAACAGGGTGTGGCCCTTCATGACAACATTGCAACAATTGAGCTATTACAAGTACAATGAAAGCCCTGTGACTGCACACAGATCTGTAGTTCCTCCTGTTTGTTTCCCATACTGTATGTGTTGCTGTACAGGCACTTTATAGAGGTATTTGAGTGTGTCAATATCCCAGTGGGGGTGCAAGGGAATGCCCTAAGTCTCGTCTTGTGGTTACATCTTTGGTTGCTTGTGTTTGCTCAAGGCATTCCCTCTTAAGCCTCCTTTTGCTACTTGGGTGGTCACTATAGTTCTCCCCTTCCCACATTTTATCTGTCAAGCCTTGCCCTGTCCCATCCATCTCCCTTCCAATCTAGTTTAAAGCTCTCTCAAAGAGCCCTGCTAACACCTGAGCTAAGAGCCTTTTTCCCCTTTGAGACAGGTAGACCCCATCTGTTGCCAGCAGGCTTGGTGTTGTATAAACTGACCCATGATCAAAAACCCCAAATTTCTGCTGCTAACACCAGTCTCAAAGCCACATGTTGATCTGCATGATTTTCCTGTTTCTTGCCCCATCATTCCCTGCAACTAGCAGGACAGAAGTGAACACTAGTGCTCCAGATCCCTCAACCAGTTGTTTCAAGGCCCTGACATCCCTCTTGATCATCTGTTGTCACTCACCCCTAAAACAGGGCACCAATTTGACAGTGGTGACATGACCGACACCAGCATCAGTCCCTTGTTATCTAAAATCTTCCCCAGATTGACGGTGAGCTCAAAAGGCTGATGCTGAAGATGGTAGCAAACATCCGCAGTTTATTAAAGCCTTCTGCCTTTTCTGTGTTGTAATCCCACAAGCAGCACCGCACAGCACAGACTCCCTCCTCTTACAGCATGACCTACTAGCACCAACAACACCAGCTCTCTCCTCTTAGCTCTTTATACCTTTTCTCTCATGTGCATAACACCTGTGTGCCCTTTTACTTTTTTGTGGTTGGTCAATACACATCAGCATTCCGTGCTTCTTCTCCTTCAATGCTGTTCACCTGTCTTATACAGCTGCACCCCATTAGGGATGAGGCTCGGCTGCAGCCCCATTTCCTATGTCCCATAATCTGTTCTCCTACAATCACCTGCAGACTTCTTGTTGGGACTTCGTCAGTACCCACCTGGAAAACCAGTAGCAGATAATAGTCAGTGAGCCATACCAGGCTGGAAAGTTTCTTGGTGATGTTCCTTACCCAAGCCCCAGGGGGGCAGCACATCTTCCTATGGGTTGGCTCTGGTCACCATACCAGGCCCTCCATTCCTCTCAAAAGGGAGTCACCAATGACTACTACCTTTCTTTTTTTCTTAATTGAGGAGGTCATAATGGGGGGATAGGCTGCCTTGCCCTAGGTGACCCCTCCATCCCAGAACCACCTTCATCCCCATTGTCTTTTCCCTGGTCCTCATTTCCCTGGTCTTCATATTCCAGGGCCTTGCACCTATTGTATAAGGGCAGCTGGGAAGGTGGGGTAGGTCAGGAGGGGATTTGCCTGCCACCCTGAGCAGAACGCTGTTTCCACTCCCCTTCATCACTAAGGTCTCCTCCTCCCACCTGGTGGTGAGAGGGTAAGGGATCCATTGCTTCCCCACCACCTTTGGGAGACTGAACCTACTTAGAATAATAATTGGGACATTTTCCTGATATTCAATTTAAACATTTATCTGTTGTTCCTACTTATGACCATGGTTCTCTGAGTTTATTCTTTTTAAATACTGAACACAACCCATCACCCTTTTATTAGTTTACTTAAGCTGCTAAGTTTATTACTATCATTTATTAACACTCTACGTTTGCAATGCAATCTTTCCAGTTTCAGTTATTTCACTGCTCTTTTCTGCACTAAATCTAGTTTACTAACGCCTTCCTCCTATTGATGGGATTCCAAGTCTGATCTTGCCACAAGTACAATTTCCTTTTAGTCCAAAATCCACCTTGGCGTTATTGCAACTCCATATATCCTCTTCCCCACCTTTCCCCCATGCCTTGCAAAGCATCGCAATTTAAGAATTCTCTGGTTTGCACTGAAATTGTGCTATGTATTTTCAAGGATCCTTATCATAGCAATTCAACCTAGATGACTGCTTCCTGTTTCCCTTAGTAAAAAGTCTAGTTTAAGAAAGTTATAAAGCCAATAAAAAGTATGCTACATATTTTTGGTAACTCGTCAGCCATTTCTCTCCAATTCTTCACTTCCTGTCACACTATTTAATTTCTTTTTTTTTTAATAATCAGCCATAGATATTAGCCCAAAAATAATTTTATTTTGGTCCATCCCAAACTTGTGTAATAATCCTTTCCTTCTGGATTACATTCACATTCTAGAATGACCTGAAAGTTTCCTAAAATGTTCCTTCTAACTTTTGCAGCAGTCCTAAAAAAGCCAACTTCCTTGTAACTTTTAAGCTACACAATTCCCTTCTTCTCCCGCTATAATTTTTTTCTTTCATGTTGTTCTTCATTTTCAAAGTTATTTAAGGCTGTTCCTAACCAAGATAATAACAAATTAAGGTTTTTTTCTGTTAAATTTATGAAACTATTAAAGTAGAAGTATCATTAAATTACCAGAATACCATTTTTTCTAACTTACTTTGAGAAGCGACCACCTCCAACATAATTTATTTATAAGAACTGTTGTGATTTGAGGTTCAGGATCTCCCATGGACTTGTACATTACAAAAAAGGCTAAGAGACTGAACACTCAGCATGCCTGTAAGAAAATATCAATCATGCTATTCAAGTTTATTCCCTTTTGAATAAGGACTGGTTGCTTTGTTTTGTCCTACCTGTCCTTTCTCTTTACCTTTCAGTGGTACATTACTTCTATAAAAATTAGGATGTAGAAAACCCAATGCTGAATTATTTAAAATACAATCACACTTAAACATTATGAACCATTAAAGATTTGCCCTTTACTCTCACTCTTTTTTTTTTTATTTCAGCCAACAACACTAAATTTCACCTCCACAGAAGCAACTAGCTTTTCTGTAGGATTATACAATGGTGCACCTAGAAACACCTTATGTTCAGGCTACTGCAATTCCTCTGGCACCTGCAACACTTCAGGACAAGAGGTGCTAGAGTGCTTTCATAGAAGGTATGGGGGCAAGTACATTTTGGAAACAAACAGTGTAATTATTTTTAGTTGAAAATGTTGATGTTGATCATTTGCCAGCACTGGCTTAAAAAGGAAATATCTAGTAAATATTTGTGTGATGTCTTAAGAAAAAAAATTAATATGCAAAATTGGTTTTGTTTCCCCAGGTAGTTGCCCAGTTACCTCCTTTTCAATGTAACTGCAGATATAAGATACTAATTCTCCATGTAGCCAATATGTGCTATTTTTTTTTAAGATTAAAGAAGAAATAAGACTGAATAATAAGGAATAAAGACAGGGATTTATATCCTGCCTTTCCTCTCTCTGTATATACTTATCTGAAATCCTTTGCAAGCCCACTGCAGGGTATATGAGTTTCCATACATAAACATCGCCCTCATTCACATCTTTATTAACTCCACATTGGTAACATCATTATTACTGAGTCTGTTGATTTGTAATTAACATAACAGCACTGTAAGTTAAGGGAAAAAAAATTGAAAAATAATACTTGTGATTAATAAGCCAAATCAAAAGCTCAAATTTGTACAACCTGCTTCCAGTCCCACATCTTGTCTGCCACTCCTTTCCCCTACCTCTATTTCCATCTTCCTTCCCAGCACTTTCTTCTATTTTAAAACTATTACCTCAGCTGCAGCATCCTCTAAAAACCCCCAAGATGCTTTCCATCACAAGGTTAAAAGTGTTTCCTACCTGGACAAAACTAAATAATTAAATTTTAAAGCTTACTATTTTTCAATAAGTCTTTTTGGCTCAGGGACTTATTTCTGACATTCCTACAGCTTGTCTAAAGAAGAAACACTAAAACAAAACACTCTCCCTATAGTCATATATAGAGAGATGTAGAAGCATGGAAGATAAGGAGCTAATGTGTGTGCCTCAAACACCAATAGCCGGATGTCTGTGGAACCAACCAAGGATTGTTGGTAATAACACACTGTGAGAAAGAACAGGATGTGGCTGGAGAAGGGGCCATATGGAGGTAGGGCAGCACTTTTCTGGGACAAACGTCCTAGTTCTAGTTCCTGGAGATAAGCACAACACAGTCCAGTGCATGCACAGGAATGAGATTGAGAAGTGGGCATGGACGGGGGGATGGGGGAATCAACACCACCAAAGACCCCCGTAAGCCTTCTGATCCATTTCCAGAAAGGTCTAGAAGAGACTGTGCATGAGAACTGATTTGCATAGAAACAAGAAACTTATCTCCAGGGTGGGGAAAACTTATCTATAAAAAGGCACCCCCACAAGGCCCAGGGTGACTGGTGATTTCTTTCTTTCTCCTCCCTCTTTAATTCATCTCTTTCTCTCTTCCCTTTCACCTTACCCCTTTATCCAAAACCCACTGCCATGTGCTTATACAGGAGATCAGGGACTAACACACCAATTTCCAAGCCAAATGTGTCATTTACAAATAAATCTCTCTAAGCTTTTGCAGACCACCTGATTGTTGTTATTCCTTTCAACCACGAACATTTACAAATCTGGAGTGCTCCCTTTCCCTTAAAGGTGGGATGTCACAAGAGACATTTTTGTTTTGTCAGTTATGGTACCTTTTCCCTTTGTCTGAAGGTAAATTAAGATTAGTAGTAAAAAGGTACTTAGCACCCCAAAAGAACATTTATGCTTAACTAGTTTACTTTCAATTTCCACCAACCAAATGATTTTTCAGGAACTCCTCACACTGACACTCACTCATTCATACCCCTAAGAGTCATTAATCTGACAAGGACAGGGAAAATTCCCAAATGCCTTCTCACACCTTCTTCGTACCATGTTCCCCAACTTTTTATACATGCCTCAAATTGTGTTACTGAAGTTCAGAGCAGTTGTCAGTGACACATGCACAGTCAAACAGCAACAATGCACTTGGCATCCAAATAGAAATTCCACATGTCACTTTGGATTCCCACCAATCTATTTTCTCAGCAGCACACCCCTCATGTAGACACATTTGTACTCTTACTGGGATCTGTTTACCAACACCAAGATACTCTTGTTCCTAGGCATAATTCTTCCATTACTGAAAACTGAGGAGATGCCTACAAGAAGGAACAGAAGTTGCCATAGGGAAAGCACATTAAGGCTCTCAGTCTCTTCTGCTTGCACTCACAGCCAGGATTAAGAAATACACGAAGGAAACAGACTTTTTCGTGTTTGGGCTTGGTTATTTATTAAATCTAATCAAAAAGTACAGAGTGTTCAACAGCACTTCTAGCTACTTGCTAGAAGCGAGGAAAATGGAGGAAGATCCAGCTGCTACAAGGTTTCTTAAAGCTAAACAGTCTAATAGAGAATTAACACATATATTATTTATACTTTTAACCCAATACCTAAATTCCCATGACTCTTAGTGTGATACTGACTGACCAACCAGAAACTACTACTTGAAACCCATGAAGAAGGAAGAAGAAGATGAACGCTGAAAAAGACAACACCTAAAATCTTCTATCTTGTTTCATACCTATTATTATACTATAAAAACCTCAACTTTAAAATCTTTTACTATGTAGAAGTACACACTTCTAATTAACTACACA
>VWZS01010303.1:0-48231 GCA_013397075.1 Rhabdornis inornatus | reverse complement strand
GAGCTCTCGGCCGCGCCCCTGCCGGGGACAGGGGGGAGACTGGTCAGAGCGACCGCGGCCCGGCCCGGGGGCCCGGCTCGTCGGAGCCCCGGGGCCGGGGGAGGTGCCCAGGGGCCGGGCCGGGCCGTGGTGGCGCCTCAGGGCTGCGCTCTGCCCCGCTCAGGTGGCGGCGCGGGCGCGGCGCGCGGGGGCCCCCCCGCGCCNTCCCCCGGGCTGGGGCGGCGGCGGGCTCTGAGACCTCTGCCCGGATGGAAACTGGGGGTGATGCCAGAGCGGCAACTCGGCGGGGCGGCAGAGGCGGCGGCCGTGGCGGGGTTCTAGTGGCTGCCGAGCCCGGCGCTCCCCCGGTTGCGGAGACTGGTGTGAACATGGATGGGCCCGGCTGCGGGGGGAGCGGGGCAGCCGCGGACACGGACGCCGCTGCGGCGCCGGCAGCCTCCGGGGCCCCTACCCCCCCGTCCCGCGGCCCTGGCTACAGGGATCCCAAGCTGGTCCATCAGCGGTTCCTGCGGAGGAGTGTAGTGGACTCGGACCAGGAGGAGCCCGCCTTCGACCTGCCTGAGGCGGAGCACCAGCGGAGAATCATCTTGCTCCCCAAAACCAGGAGAATAATTGCGGAGCGGGCGAAGGCGGGGCAGGGGGCGGCGGAGGCGGCGGGCCGGGAGGCCGAGTGCTCCGGGGAGCCGCGGGCAACGCCGGCCGCGGGCAGCGCCGCGAGCGCCGAGGAGCCGAAGGAGCCAGGCAAGGATGCGGAGCGCAGAGAGGTGCAGGATGCTGCCAAGGACCAGGGCAAGGCTAAGAAAGAAGAGCCCGAGGAGGAGGCTGACATGAAAGCGGTTGCCACCTCGCCGGATGGCAGATTCCTAAAGTTTGATATTGAACTCGGGCGGGGATCCTTCAAAACGGTCTACAAGGGTCTGGACACGGAGACGTGGGTGGAAGTCGCGTGGTGCGAGCTGCAGGTAAGACCAGCTGATTCTTCTGTGCTTTTTTTTCTGCTTTATAAGCCGGGAACTAGAGGCACCGTGCCGGTGTCATCCTGAGCAGCCTTTATGGTCACCATCGCTTAGGATCCAGTGTCTAACTATAGCGCAATATCCCCATTGGCTCCGGATCCGCCACCTTATGTACACTCCTCCCACGCTTAACCCCATCGGCCCGGCGCCGCTGCCGCCGCGGCGCCGCCAGAATCTGCCTGGCGCAGCGAAGGTCGTGCGTGGCTCCGGCATCGGGGGAAAGGGCGGAGCGGAGCGGGGATGCTCGGCCCGGCCCTAGCCCCTTCTCGGGGCAGCAGCTCCCGGTTAAAATGACGCCGACAGTCAGTGATTTGAGTGCGTTCGCAAGAGGAAAATTTCTTTCTGTGTTATGGCCTCATAAAGGCTGAGGAGCTGCTCCCCCCGACCTTCCCTCTCCCGTGCCACGAAACTGTCGCTGTCCTGGTGAATCAAACCTCCCAATATGCCCCGGTGCTTGTGTCTTTTTAGGCATCATGTGTGCAGTGCTTTGGTTAGGTCAAAGACTTATCTCTCCAAATACCTTTGAAATGGCGGATTTTTACATTCAAGTTCTAGATCTTCAGGATGAAGTAATATCATCCAGTAATCTCTAACGAGAACGAAGGTTTAGATGCTGTCTTTTGCTGTTACCCTGTTCTTGGTGGGTTTTGTAGCCTTTGGTAAAAATCACAGTAGTACATGCTTAATTTACTTTTTTTTTTTTTTTGCTTGTAGTGAAGCTTAGAGTGCCTATTAACTCACTTTTGTTGGCATCCATTGGAAGGAGACCTATCTAAGAGAAAAACCTAATACAGACTTAATATGGTTTTATTTTCAGCCTGAGTTACTCTGTAACTTAGATGAAAGGAGGTTTAATTAACTCTTCATAATAATTTGGGGTCTTTAAACTTCCACTGGGTGGCTGAGCTTTATGGCCTACAAGAGTATTTGAAACTGACTTGGAAATAACGTGTTATTGTGAGTCTGAGCTCCTGGTTGTTTGTTGATATTTTAATGTTGGCCCAATCTGTTTGTAAATTACTCCTGGCTGCCTGGGTTAGCAGAGGATGGATGTGCAGCCACATTTTTATTCTCTGATTATTTCATTACACAACATAATCATAATTCACTGCAGCACTGCTCCCTTAATAAGAATTATGGGGAATGCTTCTCAGTCTTCGTAGTCGTGCATTCCCCAGCTTTTATCAGAAGGGGATGCAGAATGGGAGACACAGCATCTGAGCAAGGTATGGTGGGCTGGTGGTGAGGGGCTGAACCCCACTCTCCTCCAGCCCGGGTGTCCTGGAGGGTTTGTGAGGAAAGAGGGGCCTGGGGGATTGTTAATGGGATTTAAAAGAGAGCTGCTGGAAGAAAGACTGAGGGCAGGCCTGGGCATTATCTGGCTTTGCTGGGAACTGAATCCAGAGTGTGTAAGGCTTCTCCTTAAACAGCCTGAAATCCACGAGGGATGGTGGGTGGGATGCTGTTGGAGGGCAGGTTGGTAGAGGCAGATGCTGCTCCTGTCAGTCTGTGCAGCCCAGGCCAGCCCCATCACTGCAGAGCCATCGCACAGGCAAGAATTCAGCATGATGCCGAGTTTTCTCAGAGGGCTCTAGCAGGGGGATTGACAGAGATGGATTTTCCACGTTTTCTGTAATAGAGCAGCTTTAACGACCAAAGGCTGCCAAATGTGTTGGAGGACGCTGCTTGGAAATGCTAGTCTGGATCATGTATACCTAAGGAAGAGACTGGGTAGAGAAAACTGCAGTGTGAAAGCTTTCTTACGTGGTGAATGGCATTCTTATTCTTAGTTGCACATGTTGGAATTCTTGAAATGACTGCGTGTGAAGAAATCTGTGTAATGCTCAAATTCCCATTAGTTTTCACTATATGTGCTTCAGTCCAAATCGGATCTTACTGGTAGATATTTTCAATTTAATACAGGATTTGCTTTAGGCCCCTAAATGTGGAAAGAAGACTATTGATTGGCTACTTCAGAGAAATTGGTGTGAATCCCTAGAAGGAGGCAGGGGCTGCTGGGTCTCCTTAAACTCTGTGTGCAGTTTTGAGTGATGCCGGAGGTAATGTGAGATGGTATGTGACTTTGGAAGCCGGTGCTTTGGTCTGGATTGGGAAAGTCTCATTGAATGACAAAAGCCTTTAACGACTACAGGATTAAAGCCTGTGCCTCTGGGCTGGATTTGCATGGAGGAGGCAATGATACTCTCCCAGTTCAGCTGAGGAATTTTGGGGAAAACGTTCAGAGCATGCCGTCAAGTAAATCACTTTACTCATGGCTGCCTTTTTTTTTTTGTTTGTTTGTTTTTGTTTTTTGTGAGCTGTGCCATTTAGATCTCCCCGGATTTGTATTTCTCTGCACAAATTTGAAGTTCCCTATAGGTAGCAGGAGACTGAGTGCAAGCCATCATATCACTATGCTGTTGGAGACAAAATGCCTTCCTCTGCAGCCTCATAGCATCAGAACCTAGCCCAGAGCCTCTTTGTAGAAAAATTGCTGCAATCTGTAATTTTTTCCTTCTGGAGATGCACTTGTGCTTGTTCCGGTTGGAACGGGGAAGTTAAAGCAGACAGCGTTGAGGTTCCATGCAGGCATTAATCCTTTCCTGGCTCAGCGGTTTTTCAGCCCACTTGTGCTGTTGCCTGTGTGTCTTTGTCCATCTGTACAAAGGCCTTGCAAGCCATTGTTGTTCAGTGGCTTTATTTAATTGAAAAGACGGCTTTAGGGTTCAGAACTGAAGTCATAGCTCTGATTAGGGTGGGATCCAAGCGCTAACCAAATGATCTGGGCTTTAGATCTGTCGGAAGAGGTGAAAGCTGTAGTTGAATTCTAGCTAGAAAATAAGGCTATTGTTCCTTCATGGAGCTGAAGTGTCAGAGCAGGATTAGTGTGCCCTTGCAGTTTTGGAAGGGTTTGCACGCCAAGGTTTTTGGAAGCTATAGTTAATATTAATTGATGGTGTACAATTGTTGTGTGGTGAGATTTTGGCATAACAGTATTGCAGTGTTGCACTCTAAAGTAAAATGTTGTGTCATGAATGAGGAATACAGGCTTTGCCACTTCCCTGCTTGCAAGCCAAATAATCCTTTTAGTTAGATGCATGGTTTCAAAATGCCTGTCATGTTTCCCTTTGGGAGTGTATAGGGCCTCTGCAAAGAGACAGACCTGGTACTATGGCATGCAGAGGCCTCATTGTACTTTATGGTTCTTGTTTGGACTCTGAATACTGCCGTGGTATCTAACTTGAATTTTTTTGTTGTTGTTGAGAAATGGGGAAAGGTTGGGCTGTCTTATACTGCTGTTGCAGGAAGGTGTGAGATGCCTGGTGATCATCAGAGTCTTATGCCTCTGTATCAAAATTCCAGTTTTTTTTTTCCCTGAAAAGGGTAGTAACTCTAGGATTTCCCCTGGTGTGGTAGTTTGGCTTTTGTTTTTGTCTTTGCTGGCTGACAGCATTCATCCAATGTCAAAATAGTATCGGGTTACTATCTGTGCTGGTAACTTATTGGCCAGATAGACTTTGTAGTGTAAGTGAACAGAATGATTTAGAACATCTGGGAGAAGAAAGGAGACAGAGACTGTACCTGAAAGCTTGAGTCTCATATTGGTGTCTGCTCACAGTAAATGAACTTCAAGACCAATTTTGTCTGTTTCCAGTTAATTCTTGTGAATGTGACTTGTGTTTAAATTGAAACAATTGGTTTAGCTGTGCTTTAGGGCATCAGTATGGAATTGTGTGCCTGTATCACTGGTGTTTGTTAGCAGAGCTGTTGCACTGGCATAGGGAAGCAGGGCAGGGATATGGTTGTGAACTATTAATAGACTGCTTCTCAAATTCAGTAAATGAAATAGAGCTGGGTCAGGCTTCGCATTCTGCTTGTGAATCACACAAGACTCCTTTCTTCTGCTTTTGAGCACATTGTACCTCCAGGTTGATTGTGTGCTCTTTTAATTCTGGTGAAGCTCTTCATGCTAATTGTGTGGGTCCAGTCGCCATAAGAAATTACTTAAAATCAGAGCTGGGTGTAAAGGATATTTCTGGTCTCTTTGGTCATCTCATATCCACAGCTGACGGGGGGTGGAAAAAGTTGGTGTTGCAAGCTGTCACTGTGGTGATCCATGCAGTTGATATGCAGTCTGACATGAGTGACGTTTACGCTGGTGGTATTGTTTTGTGGTTAGGGAGTAACAGAGGTTTAAGAGTTCAGAGGCAATGGTAATGATGTGCTGAAAGATGCTGGATACTGGAGTTAACGTGTTTTGATAGTCTCAACGATTAGAGATCCTCCGGAGGTTTGAAAGTGTGCCTCTTGGAAGGTAGAAGCCCTGCTGTAAGGGTTGAGTGTGGAAGTATTGTTGAGGAAGTATTGTTGAGGAGGGAGGTAGGGATAAATCTCTCCTGCCTCAGGAGCCTCCTGCAGTGGTTCGTGTAGGTTCAGTGCTGAGAAGTTTTGTTTTTAGATTTGCCACGATGTGGGTTGTTGATGGCCAGCAGCAGGACACTTGCCTGTGTGTGCATTAAGCTGTGGGCTGGGTCTCCTGACCAGAAAGCATAAATGTGAGCCAAGTGCTGATGCGTGATGCCTGGACAGGCTGTAGGCATAAGGCAAGGGCAGCCGAAGGTGTGTCCCACAAGATGTGTGACACTTGGCACTCCAACTGGAAGAGACGTCTTCATTGTGCTGCAACAGGAGGGGCTTGCAGATAGCAGCTGGAGAATATCCAGAAGGGTCATGTGGAAGCAGAACTGGTTTGCTTCATGTTTAAGTTTATATATCAGAAGTTATGTTTGGAAATGTATCTTTTCCCTGAAGTGACAGTTACGAACAGCATGGGTGCTATCCTAGTGTTGATTTTGGTGTACCTGAAAACTAGGTTGGCCAAGAAGGGCAGCAGAGAATTTTCCTTGTGGTGTTGATAAGTCAAGTGGAAACAACCTTCAATCCAGTACCTTGCTATTCCTGTGCAGCTCTGAAAGGAGGGAGCAGCTCCCTGATCCTGCTGCCCTCCTGGCTCCTGGGAAGCAAAGGTCAACTGTCCTGCAGGAGGGGTCACAGCTGCCTTCTCCTGCACTGCCTGGCTGCAGCTGCTTCTGCATGGATTCTGTGCCAGTACAAGAATACTTGTACATCCTTCTAAACCCAGTTTCTACATAAACCACAAAACAGAGCTCTTTTATGTGTGACTGGTCTCTTTGTCTGGAATGGACTGATCTTCAAACCATAAAGCAACTTCCAGTATCCCTGACTAAAGTCTCATTATCCTCCAAAGGAATCGGGTCCATATCTCATTCTGGCATTATGCTTATCACAAACAGTGTGCTTGTTGGGGATTTTGTCCATTCAGAATTAGCTGCATAGCTTCTGAGAGATTCTTTTGACATACATATGCCCATGCCCTGTAAAAGACACTAGGAATTTGGGACATGGAGTGGATCACAAGTCCTGCTTGTTCTCCCCTGTCCCCTCCCATCACCTGTGTTGTGGATACAAGTTGTCACATGACACTGAGCACCTCTAAACCTTAGGAAGCATCTTATTTCCCAGCTAGTTGTCTGTAGCAACTGGTGAACCTAGACTGAGTTTCAAATCAGCTGGTAATAAATGTGCACTGAAAACTTTCTGTAGTGACTCTTATGTGATGTGCAGGTAGTGGGGGTGGTGATGTCTCTTTTCAATTCCTTAAAGAAATAAAAGTAAACTCATACCTGTACCCATCTTGAATTGTATTTTATGGGAGATGCTCCATCTTGGTCTTGAATGGTCTTACCTGTGCTTTCAATTCATCGTAATCCCTAAAATGCTTTTGAAAATAAATTGCACCCACTGGAAAATAATTTTACTGTATAGTGTTAATGCAGTAATATGGCTGTGTGATACACTGGTTAAATTTGCAGTGGGAGTAATGGGCAAAATGAAAGGCACGTTCTGGGAATGTCCATCTTGTTTAAACTGTCAAGGAAGGAGTAACTGAAGACCTACTACCATCTGTTCTTCAGTTGTTTGCTGCAGAGGGCTACAAACCAGTTTTTCATGAACTCTGAGGAAAACTGAGAGGGGAAGGCCGGGCCAAGTAGCACGAGGGAGTTCTAACTTTGGCCTTTTTATGTGAGTTCAATTTCATCTTCATTCTTGACCTTCTTAAAGGAAAATTAAACACTGTTAGAATGGTATTTGATCCTGTGATGAATCTCAGCACCACCTTGCTAGAGTTAATTTGAGTTTTAATGTAATTTTTGGTTAGATACTGGTTAGATTGGTTAAATTAATATTTTTTCTAAAAAAAAAAAAAGAAAGCCTAAAAGGAAATGAGAATTTTTTTGTTACACAGTAGTCCTTTTATTGTAATGCTTTTTTGTGCGCAGGGAGGCAGTACTATTGCTGGTTACTAAGGATATTAATTAATCTCTTTCAGATTCTGGAAGTCCTGATATAGTCCATTTCTCTCTGTTTTAAAGGCCTTTTGTTTCATCATAATTCAGAGAATTTGAGTATAAACCTGTATGGGTGATGGCTGCCTTATTGTTTGTTTGGGGATTTTTTTGTTTATTTATATATTTCTGTGGTTTTGGGGAGCTGTCAGGTATTTTCCATTAACTTTTTAGTGAAGCATGAGCTTCTAAACTGTGGTTCATTACTGAGCACAATGTGATGTTTTGTATTCCTGAATTAACAGGGCTTGTCCAAAGGCAGTGTCAGTGCATCTCACATGCTTAAACTGCCTAAAACCCAGTCAGACTAAACAGATGGAGGAAGGGTTTTTGCTTTAGCTGAATAATAAAATTTGTTCTATATTCTATAAAATAAGGCTTTATTAAAAAGAACAGATGACAATTGGTCACCTCATATATTGAGAACTGAGTATTGATTTTACTGAAGCAGCATAAACCAAGGCACTGCCTCTGTCTGCTTCCAAAATGGATGTTCCTTTCTCTCACTAGTGTGTGCTCAAAGGATTAAAATTGTGGTGTTTATTCCAGATTTTTATGCAATAAGCAGCTTTTTCACATTGCCTTTCCTGGTGTTGGATTGTTTCAGGTGCCCCATTGTGCTGGCAGCTGTGGTGCTTGACTGAGCAGAATCAATCCTACAATTCAAACAGAACCCCGGGGAAAGTGGGAGGAATCACAAAATTTCTAGTGGATGTAGCTCATCGCTGCAGGCCTGTGCGGTTCTCTGCTGAAACACTGGAATCAGTTTTACAAGAGCTAGATATTATCAAAATGGGTTTGTTTTGTTCCAGGCTTTTCTGATTAATTGAGGAAAATAGGCATGGTTGTGTGCATCTGAACTTGCTTTCTCTTTCATATCAATGTGTGTTTGGAGAGTTGTAGATAATAAAGCGAGTGTTACACTAATGAAATGGACTTGCTTTTATTTCAATTATGATAACACTTCTATAGCTAAGAATGGCAGAATCTTCTGTCTTGAAAGCATGAAATTGCAGGAGCTGTGCCCCTCACTCTTTCCTTAGCTGCCAGGGTAATAGTTAAAGGGGGTTTGGTAAAGGCTCCAATGAGCCTTGCACACGCAAGGGGAGCTGGGAGTGAATCTCCCCTCCTGGTGTAAGTTCTTTAGTCTAAGTGTGGCTGTTGTGGGAAGGGAGATGGGCAACCCTTCCAGGTGCTGTCACTCAGCTCTGTCTCTGTGTGATGGGTGTGCAGTCTGAGGAATAGCTGCAGAGTTAATTTCTGGGTCTCAGCTATGGTCACTCATGGGGGGACACATTCCAAGGCTGAGGCTATTTGGGTGTGTGCTGGAGGCTGGAGCTCTTGCAGGCACGTCACCTTGAGCAAAGGCACAGAGCCTTCAGTGTGCTGGCAGCTGACTGGCTGTCAGAGCCCCAAGTGCCTTCAGCAGAGTGCATTTGGACCCAGGTCAATTTTATGCTTTATTTTTACAGTCTCATGTTAAATTAAGCCGACTGGATAGATTCCCACGTGATACAAGATACTGCTGTCCAGGCACGCTGCTGCTTCCTCTAGGCTCTGGACAGCTCTGAATCCCTCTCTGAGCAAGAGGATTAAGCCTTGTTTTCAAAGTACAGGAAGAAGAAACTTGTAGCAAATAACTGTGTTTGGGAGAGGGAAATGAAATGTCCTTTTACCTTGCTGGAATAAACGATAATTTTTATGTTTAGGAGTTGACTGCTTGAATTTCTGTCCCCACTCGTGAGCACTCTGCCAAAGCCCATTCTTCTGCCATGTTGTGGGTTCACAACATCTCCACAGGGGCTGCTAACATGGAAGGCTTTGATGAGAGGCTGACATCCCTTACCATGAGAAACAGTGCTTAAAAAGTATGTGATTAAAATGTACGTGTATCTGTTCACTTAAATGAATCCAACATGACAAGTTTGTAATCAGTAAAGCTGTATTACTACTAGAAATAGCAGTTCTTTCTCTGAGTAACACTGAAGCATTAAATACAGCTTCATTTACTGAAGTGTGGCTATACTTCTATTAGGATATAGAAACCATTTTTTTTGTTTGAGGGAAGGAGATAACAAGCTCAGGCTTATGCACCTGTGGGCTTCAAAGAAAGTTTTGCATAGCTGTGTTTTGAGGCTTTTCTGTGTGAAATGAGACACTTAGTATAACGAAGTCTGGGTATTCAAAAGCAACTGCTACAAGGCGGGGATTGGGCATTTGATTTTAGCCACACAAATACTATGTGGACTTTTTCTTCTTTTGTGATGTTGCTGAATAACAACCCCATTTATAACAAACTCTGCCAGGGGTTGTATCCCTGTTGGGAGGGAATCTCTCAGCATGGGGCTGCTGATGGAGAGTGCCTGGAAGGAGAAGGTCTGTGCCTGCAGCAGTTGGCTTTGTCCAAACACGACACCACAAAAAATACACACTTTACTAACTTGGGCCTTGAAAATTAAATCCAGTATTGCTGCTGAATCCAGCATTGTCTGGGTGTGGTGGGTGTGACTGATGCTGGTCTGGCTTTGTTACAGGTTAGGAAAGGTTTATAGGGTACTTCATCAGCCCCTTCCTGCCTGCCTGCCTGCCTTTGTCATTTTTGGAATCACAGAAGGGTTTGGGTTATAAAGGAACTTAAAGACCATCTCGTTTCAGTCTTCTGCCATGGGCTTGGACAATTTCCACTACCCCAGGTTGTCGCAAGCTGTATCCAGCCTGGCCTTGAACATGTCCAAGGATGGGGCATCTCCTGTTTCCCTGAGCCACCTGTGTCAGTGCCTCATCACCTTCACTGCCTTGTTAGGAAGGCTTTATTAGTAAAATGGATGCTACGTCACAAAAGCTTTCCCGTAGGCTTTTAAAAAGCAGCTTAAATGACTTTTTTCTTTCTCATTCCTTCTCTTTCCTGTCTTGTGCCCCCCTCCCCCCCCAAAGTTAAAAGGACACCGTTCTGCTCTTAACACCTTCTGCATTGCCACAGTGTATATACACCTACCATTTTTTTTGCATTCCTTATTTTTCTTCAGAGGGTCATCTTCATAGTTGTATTAAATTATCTCCTGTGATTAATCTGATGAGATGCTGTTTTACCTGAGAGCCTCCCAGTTGTGCAGTGTGTTTCCTGGGGCACTGCTTTGTGCAGCCTTGGGACCATCAGTCAGCAACAGCTGGGATAGCATCTGGTGTCTCTGAACATCCTGATGAACCTGGGATGGAAATCAGAATTTGAAGAGAAACAAAGGAAAATAGGGTGACACCTAGTGAGACGAGATGCAAAGGTAATTTTATAACCTCTTGTGCAGTAATTGTTTCTGATTCTTAGGAGTGAGTAATAGTGGTGATCTTTCTGCCTGCCTTGCTGATGCTTTGGTACTGCAGTTCTGCTCCTGCAAGTACAGTCCATATGCTGGAAGTGTGTTTTTTAAAAACAAGCTTCCATAAAGCCTTATATATTGTGCATTTTTGTATGCTTTATCCTGTTTGCAATATCTCTGAGTTTTAGGGTTGAAATTGTAATTTAATATTTCTGTTAGAGAAAGAAAAGAGTCATTAGAACATTTCCACAAAGCAAATTTTTTGTGTGCAAAAAGAGAGAACAATGTAATATTTTATGAACTGTGACCTTTGTGCCTTGGAAGACATATAGGGTATATTTCCTAATGGATTTCTGACGGAAGGATAACTAATGAAATCCTCTGGCGGTGGAGTCCTTGGTGCCTAATAGGATGTGAACTCCCTGTGTGGCTGCTTCAACAGTTTGGTTATTTCTGATAGCGCCATTCTATGGGCTTTGCAGCTACCCAGGTTGGGCTTTTGCTGCAGCTTTGTAATCAGTGGGGCCAACTGGAGAGTTTCTCCTTCCCTTTTCTATCAAGTTTACCAAAAATTGAGAAGTGCTTTGTTTGCACGTGTCACTATACTGATTTACTCACTAAATGTAGTGTGCAACACGTTTTCCTCAAAAAGCAAAGGTTGAAAATCAATCTTTGAATGTGTTTTTGACAGTCACTAGAAATAACAAGAAAGGAGGAGTTTTCTTACTCTTAAAATCACACAGTGATTTGTGTTAGAAGTGACCTCAAAGCCCATCCAGTGTCACCCCTGCCATGGCAGGGACAGCTTCCACTGTCCCAGGCTGCTCCAAGCCCCAATGTCCAGCCTGGCCTTGGGTGCTGCCAGGGATCCAGGGGCAGCCACAGCTGCTCTGGGCACCTGTGCCAGGGCCTTCCCACCCTGCCAGGGAGGAATTTGTCCTGTAAAAGAATTCTTGTTCTTCATAAATTTGTTAACTTGATGCAAGATACCAAACTCCCAGTAGTTTTGTCTGTATTTTTCTTGGAGGATACATCCTTCACTAATCTATAATCTGTGACACAGCAAAGTGTTTAATTGTGTGACTGAAAAAAATGGATGGACTAGTTTAACTGGGAGATCTTACATATGCTGGAATATTAATTAGTCATAGAGATCTAAGACAGATTAATAATTAGGTATGAAACCCTGTTCACCTGTTTTTAAGGTGTTCAGTTAAAAAAAAAAAGTTAAAAAAGAAACATACTGTTTCTAAGGTGCTTGTATACCGAAGTTTTAAGCCCCCTGAGGCTGGGTTTATACATGTTTTGATAAGCATTCTGCCTAGTCTGTTCTTTAAGGATGTGATGTATTTTGAAATGTAGTAACGCTCCCAGAGCAGAAGCTTTTACTCTTAGGTTGCCCAAAATTCCCCTGTAAATTTACATGCTTTAAAAATAATTGCATGTACTGATCGTGCTGGGATGGTGGCAGCTCTTAAGAATCTGGCAGGATCAAAATGAGCACACATTTTTTTTTTAATTTATAGGAGACATGGAAAGCAGCACTGTAGCTGTATAGAGTATGCAGCAGTGCATAAGCCTGTAGTCCCCACAGGGGAAACATGCAAAATCAGCATGTTTGCAGATACATGTACTTTTATAGCATACATAGAGAGTTGGTGGTTCCAGGGCTTGACTTCTCCTTAACCTTAGATTTGGAGGTGAAAGTACAGGCTCAAATGCTTCCTTTGCTCTTCAGACAATATTGTGGTAATTCTGCCTTTCTTTATGAAGCTGATTTGAGGAACATTGGTGCTGTTCTCTGGCTTCATCTTTTAATGTTATTACACCTTGTTCAATAGCTGATGTGGGATAAATCTGGGAACAACTCTGCAAGTGGAGGGGTAATCCAGAAAGAGATGGCTGTGGAGTGATTTGACTTGATTTAGGTTGCTTTGGTCTCACTGTTGAGTTGCTGTTTTCTTCCGTATTCATGGCAAGTGTTTGCACTTGGTTTTCTTGGGTTTTGCTTAAGACTTGTCCTTAAGTATCTGAGCATTCCTTTAAAAGACCACACGTGTGCAGTAGTTACCATAATGAAGTGTTTGGATAGGTGACGTAAATACAAGAATATAAATTTGTCAGTGTTCTCCTAAATTTAAGAACTAGTAAATGATACTATGGCAGTAAGTATTATTCTTTGTTAAAAGTTGTTTTGAAGTATGTGGGGTTTGAAAATTAATTGCAGTGCATGGCATTCATAATGCAATAGGCAATGTGCTTCTGGTAGGTTGAATGATTTAAAAAAATACTGAACCTTCTTTAGCTTGTGAGTTCTCAAATGCTTTCTTTAAAAAGTGCCTGGAGTCATTTAGGTGGACTGAGCTGGATGGTAGTTCTGCCTAAGGCTTTTACAAACATCAGGAAGTGTCTTTACTCTGCAACTGATAAATCAGTTCTTCTCCCTTGAGTATTGTGTGTGAGACGGTGCTGATCATTCACTGTCATGCTCTAAGTTGCTAGAAGGTTAAGAAATTTGGGGTTTAAAATGGAATTGCAGTTCCAATGAAGGCTGTGCTAAGACTTTTGTTTCATTGCAGTCAATAAATTTTTCATGACAGTTCTAATTTTGAAAGCTCCCGAAAACAAAACTTTTAAAATATTTTGAGTGAATCACTTCATGACTCACAAGTTTTTTCCCCATCTTGAAAATGTTTGGGCTTTTGTATGGGATGGTAATCCATGTCTAGGTCTTTATGTTTTATTATTATCACTTTTGTGATATTGAAAGCATCGACTTTCATGAAAATCACCTGAATTTGATGGCAAGACTAATCCAGCCTCCTGCTGCAAAAAGGCCTTTGCTGAATCCCTTTGAGCATCCTTTGCTGAGAGATCTAGAATTTAACTAAAGCTACTTAGAACTGTGGAGCTCCATCTTGAATATTTTTAATCTTGTAGGCTAAAATAATTTACAAGAGCCTGGAGTATTCAGTGTATTTTCTATCTTGTAGACTGGAATAGGGATAACAAATGGGTATCCCTATTGTGAAGGGGTCCCAGTTCACTGATGTCACAGACAATATTTTAAAGTGCTCTAACTGAATTTTAGGCTTTCAGACTGAAAAACATTCTGGAAAAAGAATGCTATTTGTAGTAAATCATATTCTGTTTGTTTCAAGAGTGCTAACACAAACTGAGTGGTCTCCTGAGAACTTTCTCATCTAGAGCTTGATGAAAACCAGGCTTTTGTCCAGATGAAAGGCTTGGTATAGTTTACTGCTGCTACTGAATCCCCAGGGAGGCTGCCCACTGCTCTAGTTCTTCGCACTGCAGCAGAGAAATGCCACAGATTATTTTTATAATCACGTTAATTGAAAGAGTGAAAAGGGTAAGGAGAAGTTTTCTGGATTTATAGTTAAGGGAGAGTGGGAAGGACTGATGTGGCCTGTGCTGCGTCTTGTTAGCCTGCAGTTGGGAGTGCATGCTGGGGGCCAGCACCTGCAATGCTCTTTTAATAACATATTTTTTTATGTGTATTATATTACAGGGGGAATTAATGCGGTTTTGTCCCATGGAAATGTCTTGGAAGAAAGGGATGCAATAAGAAAAATCTCTTCAGCCAGCCTTGTCTCAGTTTTCAGGGTTGTGACTCACAGGGTCACTTCTATGACTTTTCAGGGTTCCCTGAAAAGTGACTCACTGTAATTTCTCCCACTCTAGGAAAGGTAATGGGAATTAAACACAAAAAAGAAACTACCCTGGCATTGTTCAGTTTTTTCCTTTTAAAGTTCAGTAGGTAAGGGCATTTATTTTTCACCCTTTATTTCCTGGTTCCTTTCAGAAGCTGCAGATTGGGACTGGTCTTTTACCTTCACCACCTGCAGAGTTGAAAGTTGGAAATATTGAATGCTATTCCAGGCCAAGCCCACAAGATTTTTAGAAGAAATTGCTTGTGTGTGCTTATTGCAAAATCTTACTCTCATGTGAAATGTGTTAATACTGTGGTGCATGGTGTCGGTGTTTGGTGCTTGTAGGGCTCCAGGTATGTCATAGCAAGAGCAAGGACTCCCCTTGGTTACCCACAGGGTGCGCATCTGGGCGGTTTGTCAACGGAATCGTAGCTCAAACCTCTGTTGACGTATTTGTTTCCTATCCTATTTTTTCTGTTTCATTTGAAACCATTTTTTACTCAGGGTAATGTTCTGGAGGGCCTAATGTGTAGTTAATAGATAAGAAAAACCGACTAAAATGCCCCATTGGGAATGAAGGGTCATCACACAGCTTTTAATTTGATATCTAACAAAGCAGCCGTGGCATTTAATCCATCCTTGGAACAGCAGCCAATATATAAAAGCCACAATAAGAAAATTATTAGTTATATCCTCCTCTCAGTTTAACAGGATATCCTCTAAACTAACCTATATGGGCCTTTGGTGGCTTCCTTTAAATGTAGTTTAGTTTTTCTCTTTTAAGATTTTAGTAAATAACAAGAAACTATCTGGGCTTTATGAGATAACTCATTATGCTTTGTCTGTTTATTTCCAGATAATTGTTCTTTGCAGTGGGTATCCCTATTGTAAGGGATTCCAATTAATGCCACAGAAAATACTTATTTAATCTGAACTGACCTATTCCTATAATTTCTCTGAAGTCCTATTTTAAGTTACTTAAGCTCTGATGAGTTACTTGAATTAAGAGGTGTTTTTTGTTCTGGATTTAAGTGCACACCTGTTTTTTGTAAGAGAGATAATTTATATTCTCTCCATCTGTTTTGCATAATTTTTTAGGTTGAAGTATTCCTGAATTTCTTAAGAGTCTGCAAATTAAATTGGGTGAGGAAATCTTTTCCTCACTTTATATAACAATTTAAATAAACTATTACATGTCAAATCACATTTTTATTATAATGAATGCAAGATGCATCCTAAGACTTGGTTGTGCCATATAATACTCTGCAGTTAGTGAAAGATCTTCTGTGTGAATTTAAAAATATGAAAAAAAATCAAGCAGATTCTTCTGCGACAGTAGTTCTCAGCTGTTGCAGAGAAATGGAAGCTGTCTTTGGAGGAATGTAGTCAGATATTGTGGTTTCGGCCCTAGAGAGAGGGAAAAAGAGCAACAACACACATGGACCTTTTTAGGGAAAAAAGTCCAACTTTATTGAGCAGAGAGCTTGTATTTAAAGCATGTTACGAGAGACTAGAACAGGACAGTAGCTCATTGGCTAATTGGGATAAACATCCAGGAGACCAGGCCTCAGAAGGTATCCCATGGGAAAACAACAGGTGTTAATCTTTATTATGACTAGCACTCTGTTTTTCACCAGATTCTAAGTTGCTTTTGACCATTTATCACCTTGGGAAATTTCCTTTCTGTCTGCAGCTAACATCAGCTTATCAGCCTGTGAAGCAAGAAGGATTCAGGCTTGAGAGAAAAGATTCTCGAGCTGTAATTTTGCAGCTCCCTAGGTGTCTCTGTCCACAAGATATCTTTTTATCATCAGAAATGAAACTTGGGCAGAGGTGGCTGCAGATGTGTCTCTCTGTGTGGTCTCTGCATCTCCCCATTCTGCCTGGTGTACACAGGGTGAGCTAGGGCATCTCCCTGGGACCAAGCTGTGTCTGTAGGGCAGCAGCTTGGGGAGAGGGGTCTGACCGGGCATGGGGCAGAGCAAGGATTAGTTGGGTTACCTGCTGTGAAATCTGTTGTTTTAGCAACACATGTGTGGGTATTTCAGAGATGGGAGATAAACCATGATGGGATCAGTGGGTGGTGATGAGGATCCCGGGGGCCTTGTGGATACTGCATTCCTGCTCTGTTAACTGGCACAGGCAAACAGAATCATAGACACATTAAGGTTGGGAAAGACCTCTTAAGACCATCAAGTCCAACCATCCCCAGCACCACCACCGTGTTCACTGCTAGACCGTGTCCCCAGGTGCCAAATCCACACATTTTTTGACACTTCCAGGGATGGTGACTCCACCGCTGCCCTGGACATCCTGTGCCAGGGCTGAACAACCATTTCTGTGAAGAATTTTTTCCTTCCTAGAATATCCGACTTAAACCTCCCTTATGCCATCTCCTCTGTCCTGTCTCATTTGTTGCCTGGCTTGTTACCTGCATATCTTGTTGCATGAATAACTTGAGCTGTTTGGAAATGGGGAATTGTAACAGAGCCTCTTGGTAAAGTGTGGGTGCAGGTCAGCCTGCCATTAGGGCCTTTGCTTGCCATGCACAAGTTGTTCCTGTACAGGCTGTTGCTTGGTTGACTGTGCTATTGACGAAGAGGATGATTCATAGGAGAGAGTTCCTAATGTTCCTTCCTCTCAAAATTGCTGTGAATGTTCAGGGGGAAGGTGGTGAAAGCTGGTAATGGAGAGGTCTGTCCACATGCAAAGGCACAGTTACACGATATGGGTATGTAGAACAGCAAGAGCTGTCTGCAGCGAAACCATGAGTGGTGGAGAGCAGCGAGCTTGGCATCCCACACCAGCACACCGGGCAAAGGGAATGGGGTTGTCTGAGACACTTAGTCTGCTGGATCCCAATGTTTGTATAGTATTCAGTACTCTTTGGACACAGCAGAGGGAGAATGCAGCTCAGAAAGAGTTAATCGGGGTCTTAAGATGAGTGAACTGTGCACCACCTCTGCCTTGTCAGGCACACCAGGGCTCTCTGCCTGGCTGGTTTGCTATGGGCTGGTTATCCTTAGGGCTCTGCAGTAGCCTGGAATCTGACACACACCCAGCTGGTGTCACGTTGAATTTGGCTACTGCTGGAAATCATGTTGCACTGATTGGCAGTTTGGGTTTTTTTTCTGGGAGGTAAGTAATAAAGTAATGACAGTGCAGCAGAAAATTGAGATGGCCTTCCAAGCGTTTTTCCAGGGAAGATAAGGGAAATGAATGGATGCTTGCAAGAAGGGTGACTCAGGGACTCAGGATGACTATGAGGGGGAGGGGAAGAAGGAGGAGTTGGGATGTATTGGGATGGATGGTTGTGGAAAGGGACAAGCTCACAGTTTGGGAGCTGCCAGCAATATGCAGTCAGAGCAGGGATGCCTTCTTATCTGCCTGTCTCCTGATTCCTTCACCTAAGTGGAGCTGGCTTGAGTCTTCAGTGTGAGATGGGGCTTGGAGGGTTTCTTCCCTCTGGGAAGATTTTGCCTGAATTACTCTCTCTCCTTTTGCATTACATTTGCAGTGAGTCGTGGAGAAAGTCCTTGCCCTTTCTCTGCCTTTCAAATGGGATGCAGGATCCGTGCTGCCCTTCAGCTGCTGCTCTGAGCAGCACACTTGGCATCTGCCTGGCCAGCTGCCTTGCTGTGGTGGGCAGGGACAGCAGGCACCACATGCATGGAGCAGAACCATTGGCACACAAGTGGGCTGGCCCAGGTGGCTTGGATGTGAACATAGTTGCTGGGAGAGGAGGGTGCAGAACCTCCTCTGAGGTGTTGCTTTAGGAGGGATGTATCTAATTGGGCTGTATGAGCCTCTTCAGGCTGTTTTGAAAAGCTCTTTCTGTTGAAAGATTACTATCCCAGATGCTGGAGTGCCTGTAGCCTTCCTGGCTTTTCCTTCTAAGTGGAGGGCCTTGTCCCGTGGTTCTAAGGCAGAGCAAGTCCACCAAACCCAAAAGGTTTTCCAGAAAATTAGTTAGAGCTGTATTGTATATCTGGTCCTACAGGTAAACTAAACCTATGGCTCAAAGTCTGAGCACTCAGGTTAACCTCAGCTGCTGCTGCGTGTTGCAATGCAATGTCTGCTTTTCAGATTAATTTTAATTAAGAACCTGTTGAACACCTGCTGGGGCTCTGCTCTTCCCAAAAGCAGGGATATGTATCAGTAGGGAAGTTGTGAACCATGAACTCTGCTCTCAGATGATGTTCCCCAATGGTACTGTACAAAATGTTGGGCACTTCCTATGGATAACTTGTCACAGGCTATTGGTACAAACCACTGCATGCATCTCACTTCAAGAAAGATGTGGGACTGGCCCTTCAGAATCCAGCACATGGTTATGACAGCACAGAGAGATCCTCAGGTATGTGGCTGAGAGTGAGATATGGTTTGTCCATCTGAAGAATAGTGTCTATAAAACAACCCAAACGCTTTCTTAAAAGAGGAGCTGAGTGAATGAGTCTTCATGGCCACCATGTAGAGGCAAATAATTAATTGCCTCAAAATGAAACTAAGGACATGTAGGTTAGAGAACAAGGAGACTATAGAGAGCAGCCTATAGTCATCTCATCTTTAAATGGAGATGTTGGCACGTTCTGTTTGCATTTATTTCATAAACAGTGGGTTGAACTGGTTTGAGATCGCATGAGACTTATGGTGCATAACTGCAAGTAACAGCCAGTCAACAAAAATCATCATGTTATGGTGCAGAGGAATCAAGCACCCGAGAGCAGCAGGGACTTGTCTGGATGCAAGGACTGCCCTGACAGTTGTCTTCAAAAAGGAGGAACGTGTCATGAAGGGCAACCAGAGTGAGTAAATGAAAGGAGAACCTTGCTTCTAAAGCAAGGCTGGACTTCAGCTCAGTAAGCCTGGCAAGCCAGGAGGTCTGTAATAACTCTGTAGAAAGGCAAAGGCAGGGAAAAGGCACTATAAGGAAGAGAGCTGTGAAGGCTAGAGGATGAAGTTAGCTCAGGAAGAACTGGCTTCGAGCAGACTGAACAAGGAGGAGGAGTAAAGGTTTAGCGCAGCTTTGCTTTAGCAGTGACATGGCAAGAATTCTAATCATTTAAATATGAAGGTTGCCAAGTTTATGAACAAGATTGATTATCTGGCATGTCCTGCGTTTGACCTTGGTTGTTCTCATGTAGGGGGCTTCCACAAGAAGCAGCTCTTTCTTCTAAGACCTTGAGCTACTGCTTGTCTCTTTTTTCAAATGTCAGGAACATATTGTCAAAATTTTTAGGTTTCATCCAACACCTTGTACTAGTGCAAGGTGGAAACTTCAGAAAGAGAAAGATTAAACACCTTACACTTTAATTTATAAATATCTTTTTCAAGTGCTCATATTGCTTCTGAATTGTGAGTTTTTGCCTTTTTTTTTAAAGATCTGTAGAATCCTGAAGTTGTGCCAAGTTTGCTCCTGCTGGAATCCTTGACTTTTGAATGTACCAGTAAAAACTAAGATTTCTGTTTTCCAGAGAGTGCTTCCTATTTAAAAAGAAACAGGACAAAAGGCTCTTCTTCTGCTGATGAGTCTTGGTGCCTCTAAGGTTGTGCCTTTACACTTCTGTTTATAGGTTTGATTTTTGTTGGAGTTATTGGTGATGACTGGAGGCTCAGAATCAGAAAATTCACCCAAGTGTCTGATGGCAGTGGAGTCTTGAACTTAAGAGCGGAGATAAACTGATGTGGCCTGGTTGATAGTGGTTTGTCCAGCACTGGAGGTTTGGACTGGTTTTATGGAAGATGTTGCTCTGCACAGGTAGAGTGTGTGACTTGCTCAGTGTGTAGAGATGGTCAAGGTGCCTTGTCAGCCAAGACATGGAAGCCTCAGAGCAAGGGGGGGCAGCATCAGTGCCTGGCCCTGTCTCTTGGGGTCTTGCCATTCCTCTGGGATTCACCTTCCAGCAGAAAGTGGTGGGGTCTTATGTGAACAACTTTGTCATCTGTACTCTATCAATCGTCATTGTTACGGCTGTGGAAGTGGTGGTAGGGCGTTCCCAGTAGATGTTGATGTTTCCTGCTGTCTTTCTGATCTTGTTTTAAATAGCCTACTAGTGGTGATTCTTTTTCCTTTTTTCTTAATGACACGGTTGAAAAAAGGTTTTCAACCAGTGTTTCTACGATTTAATTTGCAAGGCTGACTGGACATCATACAGAATCCTGCAGAATGAAGGTGCCTTATCTTGATACCTTCTAGAAATGCTGTCTGGGAGCATTTGTCAAGGTCACTGTTCGTGAGAACACAGTCTTCCCAAGGATGCTGTATCAAGTGCCTTGCTACCTTCTGCTCAGCATTACCTGAACGTGTTGAGCTAATGCCAATACTGTCATAGCATAAATGGTGGAGTTTGGTCATAGCAGAGGAAAAATGCAGCACTTAAATCTCAAAAGTCGTGAAGTGTTAATGTGTCATTTTTGGCTGAGGCTAAAGCACTGAGGTTAATGCTTGCTTTTCCACAAAACCTCATCTCTTGAGAGTAGATCTGTTCCTGGCTCAGTGCATATTTAGTGAAGCAACCAAGTAAATAGACAAGAAGAAATCATTGGTTATTAACTTAAGGTTGGTAGAGAGACAGAAGTAATAACAAAAGAGAAACTAATCTGATTTGTTGTAGTGGTAAATCAGCTCTAAATTGGTTACTGTAGTATCATTATGTTGAAGGGTTTTTTTTGTGAAGTAATAACACTTTATTGAAAAGATTATTAAATTATTACGGTTTTTACTAGGCATTATTTTAACACACAATATGGTTTCTCTAAGGACACAGAATGAGTGTGTGTTTGCCCTCCTCCCTTCCTGACTTTCTGTTACAGTAATATAATTGCTTTTCTTTCTTCTTGATATAGCCCAAAATGAAATGGAAATGGTGTTGCTGTTGTGGCCAAGGTTTACAGTTGTGAACCATTTCATCAATCACACCTGCTTTCCTTCCAAATGTTTCCTTTGGCAAGAACATCTGTTGAGGAGAATAGCATTATTCCCTAGGGCACCATTTTCCATATGCTCCCGTTTCAGGATAAAATTAAACCAGTGGACCTTGACGGTGTTTTCATAACCAAAAATGGGTCCTTGTGCTTCTGTTAGTAGAGCATTAGCACTATTATTTAATAATGGCATGAATCACTTCCACTGGTGCTCTTCTGGAGAGTAGTGCTGGCTGGCTGTGAGTAGAGTCGTTCTTTGGCACACGAAGCAGATGGTGTTTAGTCACAGGAGTGTTGTATGTCCAATCTGGTGCTGCTTGGCTTGCTGACAGGGTAGTGGTTTGTGGAGTGAAGAGCTTGGAGATGTGGTTACCATCAGGAGGAAGAAAATAGGGCTCTTGTGTATTTCCTGTGAGGCTTGTGTAGAGCTGTCAAATGCCCAGATTTCCATGGGCAGCTCCTCTTGATGAGTCTGTAGGAAATTGATGGCTCCCTGTGTGGTTGACAGGGGTCTGAGGTGAGTGGGCAGGCTGTGCTCAGCCCAGCTCTTGGGTGTGGGTTTGTTAATTTATTGTACATGCACAATCAGTCCAGCCTGCTCTGGGTGATGGCACTTGCAGGGTGGGCTCAGGCTGACATCTCTGCCTCTTTGGGGATGGACCTGTATGGAAGCTATGTGGAGAGGGACAGCCCAGGTGGGTTCAGGCTGGTGGTCATTTCTTGCTGCATCTCTGTCCTCCTGCAGAAGTGTGACCTGGCAAAATTAGCATGTGTGAAACCCCATGTGATCCTGGTGTGGATTGAGGGGAGCACCAAGGCAGTGCACAGTATCTGTGATAAAGCTTTTGTTTGGAAAGGAGTGTGAAGGCCCAGAAATCCCTGGCAGCTTTCAGGGAGTGAAGCCCATTGATGGTATGTGCACATGAGGATAAACAGCTGCCAAATTGTACAGTGATTTTAAAAAAAAAAAAAGCTAAAACTCCTCTTTTGTTTAAACTGTGCTTTCTGAACTTTTTCAGTACCTCTCCCCAACTAGACATCAGCATGAGCTGTGAAGAAAAGCACAAACTGCTATTGCGAACTTCACCTAGACTTTCAGGTGGACTGAAACTGCTGTATGTGCCTTGTACTTGGGTACAGTCCATGGCAAGTGAGCATGTAGCCTTGGGTTTTAATGTACCAGTGAGTTTTAAAGACAGCCCTGCCCTCTTATGTAAGCTTTTAGGGCATTTTCATGCCTTATGCTATTTATCATGGTGTCTTGCCTGCATTTCCTCTGCAATGTTCAAAAAGATACGTTTCCTGCAAGGTCCTATCCTACAACCTTTCTTCTTCCCAGGGTGAGGCAGGTACTGGTTAATATGCTGCTTTTTTTCAGCCCATGCTGTAGACATCTGTGCTTTTGTTTTTCTGTACAAGTACTATTTCCCCAAAACTGCACAGTAACTTGTTGACTGATGAAGCCCTTTCATGTGCTTACCTGTCACTTGTCCTGGAGACTGTAGGAAACACAGTTGCAGGATTTAAATTCCATACAGTGAGTGTCCATTACTGCTGGTGATTAAAAAAGTCTTACTTCAATTGCAAGTTCTCTTTCACTGGTAGTTAAGTTGTTGTTTCACAGTAGGAAAAAGCTTTTATTCTATGCAGTCACAGGGTCCTCAGAGAGACCAGTCTTTGCAATCATCAATAGGCATATTGATTGGTCTTTATTAAATAGAAAGGCCTCTAAGGAGAGATGAAATACCTGAATTTTGTAAAGTTAAAGAAAAAATTGTGAAGCCTTTTGAAGTCACATGGAAACTAGGCATAGTTCCCAGGTCATTTCTCCAAACTTCTACTCATGTTTTTTATGATGCTATGTTTTATTTTTTTAAAAAGTTTTACCGAGCAAAGAGATCCATCTTCAGAGAAGAAAATAGTTACTTTAAAAAACTTCTTAGCGAAAATGTGTACCAGTAATGTTATTTATGGATTGGTGGATTGAACCATTTTAAGGTGCATTGAACCCAATGGTTCTTCAATCCTACATTTTGCTGGCAATGCAATTTTCTTAAAAAAAACAAAAACCTAAATCCAAGCAATCAAATAAAGTGCTGATCCCCCCAATTAATATGATATGTGTGTGCACTAATGTTTTTTTCTTCAGATGTTTAGTTTGAATAGATTTTATTCCTTTTATTTACTGAAATTGATAGAGGGCAAATCCTTCTGTTGCGTGTCTCTCTGGGGATGGGTTCTTCAGTTCCACAGTACTTTGTTGGTGTGCCTGAAGTCAAACAGCAGCTGGGTGGAAAGGATTTTTTGTTTGCTTTGTGTAGGTGCGTGTCAAGGTAGCCAAGAGCAGCATCATCTCTATAGATCCCCCTCTTAAGGGAGCTGGTAAAGTCAGCTTTTGCATTTTTTTTCCTGTCAGCTGAGGAGAGAGAGAAGAGAGTGGAAGGGTTCCATATGCTTTTCCAACTTGTATTGGGTCGTATGAATGTAGGAAACAATATGTGATTAACCATACAACAAACCTTTTTTGGCAAATAGTCTCTGTCAACACTATCTTCTTGCACTACTCCATGAAATCTGAGTATGAAGCTCAAACTGCCAGGCAGTTCTTTCCCATAACCTAGTTTTCCCATTTGAAAGCCTTTTGGGTATTCCTTAACTGTCTGGATCCTGGACTGTGTCAGCAGCCGGTGGGGGGAGAGGATTGTCCATCTCTGGTGGGACCTGGAGCACTGCCCAGCTCTGGGGCCTCTACACGAGAATGGTGTGGAGCTGCTGGAGAGTCCAGAGGAGGCCACGGAGCTGCTCCAGAGCTGGAGCCCTTCTGCTCTGGAGCCGAGCTAGGGGTGCTCACCTGGAGAGGAGAAGGCTTCAGGGAGAGCTCAGTGCCCCTGCCAGGGGCTAAAGGGGCTCCAAGGAGGGCTGGAGAGGGGCTGGGGACGAGGGATGGAGGGACAGGACGCAGGGAATGGCTTCCCACTGCCAGAGGGCAGGGATGGATGAGATACTGGGAAGGAATTGCTCCCTGTGAGGGTGGGAAGGCCCTGGCACAGGTGTCCAGAGAAGCTGTGACTTTCCCTGGATCCCTGGCAGTATCCAAGGCCGGGTTGGACAGGGCTTGGAACACCCTTGGACTGTGGAAGGTGTCGCTGCCCATGGTTGGAGGAACAAGATGATCTTTAAGGTCCCTTCCAACCTGAATCATTCTGTGATTCTGTTCTTGAAATCTTTCAGAAAAATAAAGGTAGGGTTTTCCGATTATTGTTGCTTTCCATAGAATCTCTCCAATGTTGTTTGGTAAATACAGTCCACGTAATAGTTGTTGTATTACATTGTAAAATCCCTACTGCTGTAGGCCACAGATTTTACATTACTAAACAGCTGTGATCAAGGAGTTTGAACACACCAACTCATACGGAATGTGCCTGTGCCCACCAGATGGGAATCTGCAAGTGTGAGACAGGGGTTATTTTGGTTGGGGTTTTTTTGCTTATCCAGTTTTCAAATTCTTGTCATGATCGGCTGCAGGGACTCCTTATCGCTGAGCATCTCTCACATTTGTTTAGATTTGGGGCTGCTGACTTTGTTTTCATAGGTGGTGTCTAGCCAAGATTTGAGCTTTGCATTTGATAATGGCCATTTGAATCAGTATTTTGGGGCTGTAGCCAAGTTTGTGTGTCCCGTAACATTACTGGGGCTCTGGCAGAATAGTTTTGCAGACTTCGCGTCACAAAGTACGTCTGTGGTTGTCTGATCGAGCGTCCTCTATGTGCCTTGGTTTATAAGAGTTTCTTCACTGAATCTGGTAATCCCTGACACTCTCAGAGAAACTGTTCAGCCTGAACTCCTCAGGCACGGACAGTATGGTCCAGTGCTGTGCTGGTTCTCACAGCCCATCCGTAAATCAGGGTCTGTGCTAAGGGCACAGTGCTCTCTGCACTGGGAGCTACTCTTCTGAGCAGGAGAGTACTCAGGCCCTGTTGGGATCAGTCCATGGCCAGGCTGGCTGTCCAGCCCCATGGTTGGGCTGCTCACATGCAGTTTACACGAAAAGCTCAGTGCCTCTTTGTGACCTGTCACCTTTATGCTGCAACACTCTCCTAATTCTTTCTAACGTGTAGCATTTTTTACTTAGCAATAAGTTTTTTTCCCACAGTTCTTTGTAAAAATGCAAATCACTTTGTTAGTATAAAACCTGAGCCCAGCCAGAACCTCATGAAAAATCCTCAAGGATGTATATTTTTATTGCTTACCCAATTTTTAATTAATGTAAACAGATATTTTCTGTGTGAAGCAAATGCGTTGCAGAAATCTGGGTTTATTATGTCAGTGTTATTATATTTATCAGCCCAAACATATAATCTCCTTGGAAAATGGCCCATATCTGTTTCTCACATACCCATGTTGATGTTACCCTTTCATGCCTTGCTGCAAGGGATGGGGAGTTCCGTTTTTAACTATTAATGTGTTCAGTTGACAAGCTCCTGTTATTCTTTTGAGCAGGGCTATAGAATGTCAAGCTTTGCAGGAGGGAAAAGCAAGAAAAAGGAGCTATTTTGTTACAAATGGGATGCTTTCAGCTTAATTCCTAACCATTATGGGAGACTGTGATGAATGTATCCTGCCTGGGAGTGCAGCATTTGCCTTGGAGTGTTTTCTAACACGTTGTCAGGTGGTGTTAGGAATGCACCAGAAGTGACAGCTCCTTTCAGCACTTAGAAAGGTTCACAAGGAAGACATTTCCAAACTCCAGACACATAGCTCTGTTAAATATTTAGGAGCTGGGATACCCCAATCTGAAGAGGGGCTTTGTGACAGTGAAAGGTCCCTCTTCTCACTTTCCCAGAGCTTTGCAAGCATTGCTGCAAGGAATGCGTGTCCAGTCTCTTGAGTTGTTGTAGCAGTTGAGCTGCTCGCTTTTTCCTTTGTCTCCACACCATATTTTTCCCACTTACCTTTTCTTTTGAATTTTACCTCCAGCAGCGGCAGTGAGCAGTTGAACCTTTCTTGGGTGCTGCATGCTGTGGAGCAGGGCTGGAACAGAAGCAGAGTGTTCCTGGAGCAGCTTCAGGACCTCTGAGGCTCGTGACTTTTCAGGTGCAGGAGTTCATAGAATCATGGAATCGCAGGATGGTTTGGATTAGAAGGGACCTCATCCTGTTCCACCCCTGCCATAGACAGGGACACCTTCCATTAGACCAGGTCACTCCAAGACTTGTCCAACCTGGCCTTGGACATTTCCTGGGAAGTTAGGTATTTGCAATTATATGGCCCTCTGCAAGAATGTTTTTTTCAAAACAGAAAGAGCAAATAATTTTAATGGAATATTTTCCAGTATTTCCCCTTAAAGGTCCCTAGCTAAAACTAGAAGCAGGTTGGGATGAGAAGAGCTCTCAGTACTGCTGGTTAGGGTGCTGCTCTTCCATAGATCTCCACGGTGCACTGAGGAACTCCTTATCCTTTTTCTGTGTGCATTAGAAGTGCAAAATGTGGGCACAGAAGCATTAAATTTTACTTGGTGTAGGAGGCTCAGCAGGCTGCAGTGTGAGGGAAGAGCTGAGAAAGTTTCTCTCCAGGATCCATTGAGCCACTGTTAGAGTTTAAAATAGGATCTGTGCAAAGACCATCACTTTTCTGTTTTCTAGCTATTTTATGTTCCTATCCCTCAGTATAATTAATTTCAGCATGTCTGTATAAAGGCACATATGAACTTGGTCAGTCTTCCACGTTTTGTGGAAACAGGGAAGTGAAAAGTTCTGAGATGAACTCACACTGGAAGCTGTATGGGCAAGTTTTCCATGTTTGCCTGGCACCAGGACAGCTCTTCACTGAGAACAAGATAAAATATGTCCGGCTCAATCAGGTTCTAGTCACTGGGGTGATAAAAGATATGGATGGTACAAGATGTTCTCCTGCACAGAGAGCTCGAGGTGGCTGCTGCAGCTCTGGCCAGCGAGGCTGATGATGGTGATGATGAAAGACCTCATTGTGGTTTGCAGCTTCCTCCTGTAGGACAGGAGAAGGGGCAGGCACTGATCTCTCCCCTGTGGTGACCAGTGATAGGACCTAAGTGACCAGCATGGATCTGTGCCAGGGCAGGTTTAGGTTGGGGAGCAGGGAAAGGTTCTTCCCCCAGAGGGTGCTGTCCAGGCTCCCCAGGGAATGGTGACATTCCCGAGGCTGCTGGAGCTCCAGGAGCCTTTGGACACCACTCCCAGGGATGCACAGGGTAGGATTGGTGGGTTGTGTGTGCAGGGCCAGGGCCTGGGCCTGGACTGAGTGATCTTGGTGGGCTCTTCCCAGCTCAGGGGATTCTGTGGTTCTGTGACCAACGGGATCAGGGATCTCCTGGGCTCAGCACAGAATCAAGTGAGAAAGGGCTTTTTAATGCTGCTTTTATGTGACACAAGGTGATTTTGTTAGAAGAGTAGTCACATTAGAGGTATATTTGCAGCTGTGTAGGAAAGATGATTTGAGGAACTCTGAAAAATCTCACCTACAGATTACTCCATCTGTCTGGTTTGGTGGGGAATCTTGAGGTGTTTTGAGGGTTTGTGGTGGTTTCCTTACTAATTTGAACTTCTTTGAGGTAGTTTCCTCAAACAAATGTACTTAGTGTGTAATTGAAGACTGGCAACCCACCCTTCAGGAACGTCATCACAAAGCCTGAAGGGCTGTTCCATGGGTATGTTCTAGGACTGGTAAGGCTGCCTAACCTGGGGCTTGCTGAGAAATGCAACACAGTCCAAAGGCTTTATTTGGGAGACAGAAAATACATATACTACTCTCCATCCTGCCACAGAGGGTAAGGAGAAACAGGGGAGTGAGAGAAAGCAGCTTGGAGAGTCTCGCTGGGGGGGAACCAAACTGGGGAGTACCATCTTAAACCACGATCTCAGGCCAACAGAGCATCCTATTGCCTGGACCGTGATTAATTCACTGGTAAGAGTATTTCACTTTAAGAGTGTTCTACAAATTGAAGTATGCAATTGCTAGGTTATAACAAGATGGGAAACGGTAGCAATAATGGGGTGAAAATGCTGTTTTCTTTTTAGGAAGGCAGGATTGAATGCTGCCCCAAGATTAAGTTTGCCAGAGCAAAGCTAAATCAGACTTTGCTTATTCTGCTAATTCTTCATGCTGTGTTAATTCTGGTTGGCGAAGCTCATTGGCCAAGGGAGCAATAATGTCTGCATGGTGTTTGGTAACATTGGGTAAATAACAACGGTGTTGGTGCCTCCTGTCAGGCTGCAGAGGGTGGTAGCACATCTCTGTCAGGGTCTCTGGTGGGCAAGAGGTGGCATCTCCCTTCTTTAGGAAAAATGCCATGTCTGTGTTGCAAACACAGCAAAGATAATCATATAATCTTTGAATGGTTTGAGTTGGAAGTGATGTCAGAGATCATCTTGCAACCCCTATGACCTTCCACTGGACCAGAAAATATAAGGGGATTTCATACCTACACAATAAGTTAATTTCCAAACTGCCCTTGAGTAAAGAGGTGAGATGGAAGAAGAACAAAGGGAATGGCTCCTCCCAGCACGCTAGCACTCTGCTGCTGGGCTGTGCTGAGACAGGTTTTAATGGTCACAGCACACCAGGAGGCACAGCCCTTCGAGGGCAGTGGATTCTCTGGCTCCTCTCCCCCATTACCACCTCTCTAGAGGTGATTTCTAGGCAGCAGCACTGAAATGTCTCTCTCTATTCCTGCTGTGGGCCAGCCCAGGATTGAGCCTCCAAGGGATGGCTGGAGCATCCCTTCTGTGCTGACAAGTCCAGCACTGGAATGAGAGTAATTTACCTGCCCAGTTACTGAGTTTGTGGGTTACAGGAATTTGGTGAAGCAAAATGCTTTAAAAAAACACAACCAGCTGTTGCTTAAACTTCAGTGAATGCTGGGCTCAGAAGGAATTCCAGAAAATACTGAAACACCAGGTTCTCATGACATACCTGAAGTGGTTTTTCTGTGGTTAAGGCTTTTTCCTTTCAGAGGGGATCTGGTGTCATGTAGCTTTTCTCAAACACTGATTTCAGAGTTTCCTTTGAAAAAGGTGTTTTGTGAGGCAAGTCAGAACTGTTCTGGTATGTCATCTGCAATCACGAGCTTAAGTGGAGCACTAGCAATTAAGGAAGTTAAGGAGGTGCTACCTAAAATTAATTTAATTGCTTGTGACAAGAATTTGTTTAAGCATCTGTTGTCATGGTGTGGTTATGTTGGGAGGTTTTCACCTGTGAAACACACTCTGCCTGTGGTGTTGGGAGGTTTTTGCCTCTAAAACGCATGCTCTGTCCATGGTGTTGTGTTTCTTGGGTGTGTTTGTGGCTCATTTGGGGTTGGAGATTTGGGGTATTGACTCCCCTTCCTCCTGCCCTTTCAGGACAAGCTGCTGAAGTTCTGAGGTTCAGTAGAAGATGTGAATCCCAGTGTTCCTCTGCTGTAAGGCTTTGAGATATGCCTTAATCAATTTAGAAAGTAGCAAGCTATGATTGAATCCAGCAAAAAAGCATGCTCAGCCTCTTCTACCATGCCAAATTTAGCCATAAAGGTTTGAATTCAACTCCTAATTTTCCATAGATTTCTAGCAATGACTCAGGCAAATAAGTAAATCTTCCTCAGCCTGTTCCATAGCTCCTGTTCACTGAATTATGAGTATCCATGGGGACAAGGACTGCTTTTACGCCTTTGGAAAATGAGCTCCCCCTGGGAAAACCTCCCTGCATTTCAGCAGTGCCACTGACAAATAGCAGGCTGTAACTTCACCGAGGGTGACTGACTGAAGAAGAATGTTGGCTGGATTCTGATAGGGAATGAAGCTGTAAAATTTGTTTTCTTGATTTGCAGGTTGTCTGATGGCATCTGCTGCTTGTTCACAGAGAAGGGATTTTATCCTTTAGGATTGCTTTAAGCAATAAGTGCTTATAACTGCATGCATGGGATGTGGGAATGAAAGATCCTAGATGCTATTAAACATTTATTGTGTAGGCAGGATGATATAAAGACATAGGGCTGGTACATGAGAGCAGAACTGTGCTCCTGTTCATAAATCCGTGGGAAACCGACAGGCAGTTCCACAGGAGATAGCTGGCAGTGGGTCCTGTGGCTGATTTCGCACTCAAGCCATCTTTCTAGTTACGGTGCATGAGCAAAAGTACCTACTTGGATTGCAGATGTGAAAAGTGAATTATCTGAACAGATGTTCATTCTGCTGAGGTGGGTATTTGATTTCTGTCCCTGGGTCAGAAGTTTCTGGTTTTTCTTTCTTCATCACCACTGTGGGTCAGGCTTCTGCATGATGGAGGTGAGCCCTGCCCTTGTTTCTGACCTAGTGCTCCTACTTGCTTTACCGTCAGGCCCTCATCTGTTCAAATTGAGACAAAATTAAATAACCATCAGTAAATGCTGCTATGTCAGTTTAAGAGTTTAAAAACAAAACAAAACACAAAACTCCCAAGGAAACAGTATTTATAGGCTAGCTGGACACAGAAGTCCTTAGGCCAGGAAGTAGGTAAGGTATTCAAGTGTCTGCAGTACTTTAAAATTTTTTAACATTAGTGAACATTCAAGACTTTAAAAGGAGAAAATGAAAAATAATTCTGTGAAACTGCAGAGCAGCACAAATTTCTAGTTTGCAACAGCTGTGCTCCAGACCCTGCTCCTACACAGTTCTATGCATTGAATCTGAAAAATTTACGCAGTCTTCTTTGCAAGAACCCTTTTCTTCATGGTGGGGGGATGGAGTTGATTCCCGAATCTGTTCAGTCCTTGCCAGGAATTAGGCAAGAAACTTGACCTCGACCTCGTTTGTTAATCTTGGAAATCTTCTGAAGGCTCAGGTGAAAGCCAGTCTCCTGCTTGTGTAATTTTCAGATCCTTAGTCAGAGCCCATATGTTACAACCTGGAGGAAATGACGCTTGGGGATGACTAACTGAACATGTTCCTGCTGTTAATTTGGGTGCCATTCCAGAAATTTAATTTGTAAGTTTTCCCTTTCCTTTTGTTAACACATTTACTTACTAATTCCTATCTTTGCTGTTGTTCCCCATAAAGAAGAACTTAATGAAGGGATAAATTTCATATTAAAAGAGAGGCATTTTTTTGTCCTGGCCATGATGAGTTAGGGAGAAGCAGAGAACATACATGTGTTAGATTAGCAGAAATTTGGTTATAGATAGGATATTCAGTTATTTGTATCTTCCTGCTGGAAGCATCATGTTAATCCAGTTTAAATGTATGGGATTTACCAGGACTGAGGCTGTAAAGTGCTCATCGAAAATTCATATAATCATGGAATGGTTTGGGTTGGAAGGGACCTTAAATCCCATCTTGTCCACCCTCTGCCATGGGCAGAGACAGCTTTCACTGTCCCAGGCTGCTCCAAGTCCCAGTGTCCAGCCTGACCTTGGACAGTGCCAGGGATCCAGGGGCAGCCACAGCTGCTCTGAGCACCCTGTGCCAGGGGCTCACCACCCTCACAGGGAGGAATTTCTTACTCATACCCAGATGATCTTTAAGGCCGCTTCCAACCCAAACTATTCCGTGAGTCTATGACTACCTTTCTTTGTCATGAACTTTCCAAACCCGTTCTCTGTCTTAAAATGTAGTGCCTGGAGGTTGTTTCAGGCTTATACCCTTACCTTCAGGATGAAGACATTTTGTCTTGTGTGGATTACATGATGGGGAATGAGTGTCTGTGACCCCAGTGAAGGTTTCTCGGGTTTGGATTAAACTCTGAGTGAGTCATGCAGTTAAACAGGTGTTTCGGCTGCTTTGGAGTAGAAAACACTTCGACCCTTAAGCTCTTTCAGAATCAGCTTATGTTTTTGCCAGGGACCTGCATCAGGTTCAGCCTGGAGGAATTTAGAGTATTGAGCCCTGATGGCACCAGAGACCCCTCCCAGGGTGGAGATTGCAGGCTCGCCTTGCCTCTCCAGCTGGAAAACAATGCTCAGATATAAATCTGATGAAAAAAATCCAGATTTTTTTCTACTGTGATTACGAATAAAACACATATTTGCCTTCCAGAATCACTTCGTTGCAGTTGCTAAAATGATCCTGCTCATAATATGTAGAATATACAGAATATGATTGTCTGCTGAAGGATAATTTTAAAAGTTACCAATAAAGTAGTGGTGGAAAAGTTCTCACAGTGCTCAGAAACCTAGAAATGAGAATCAAGGACTATGGTATTACTTTTTTTTTTTTTTTAATTGGAAAGTATTTGCAAATCTGTGGCCACCTTTCTTTTCCTCTGCCAACTCCCACTCTGTTCTTCCTGTCCTGCACAGGGACTTGCTCCTTCTCCTTCCTAACAGCAGTGTGTCTGATTTATTCTGCAGGTTTTAAATTAGAAGGAAACTTAGCAGTAGGGAAGAAGTGATGGATTTGAGAGGAGTTCTGTGGCTCTTCTTGCCTGACTCGTTAGACAGCCTGTTTTTTGTTGGTTGGTTTTTTTCGTTGTTTGTTTTGGGGTTTTTGTTGTTTTTTGTTTTGTTTGTTTGTTTGGTTGGTTTTTGTTTGTGTTTTTTGGATTTTTTGTTTTGTTTTGTTTTTGTTTTAGGAAAAAGGCAGCTGGTGCAGAGCAGCAGAGGTGCTGCCTGCCTTGGCTGTGGCCGTTCCATGTGCTGCTGTCCCTATGGGGCATGGGGGGCTCTGGCTGTCCTAGGGACCCAGCCAGGTCACCACACACCCTGCACTGCCCAGCCCCAGGGCTGCTGATGCTGCTTGGGCAGTGTTTGCTCTGATGCTGCTCCACGGATCTCAGAGGGAACAGAGAAAACCCTGAACAGCCCAGGTACCAATAGAAATGCTCCCCCATGCACACACAGCACAGGGTTTTGTCATCCACCAAGAGTCAAATCACTGTCCAAGCCTGTGTTTCCTCTGATGAAGTCTCCATGTGTAGCTGATTTGTTTGTAGCCATGGGAATTCTCGTTCCCATCATGAGCTGTCTGGGACTGTGGGTGAGGGCAGGCTGTGGAAATGGCAGTGGCTGATCCTTTTGCATCTTGGCTACAAGTCAGCTGTGCTCCCATTTAGTTCACTCTGTGTACGTAGGAGTGCAGCTCATATACATGTGCCTAAATGACTTGAGAAAAGGAAGTCTGAGGTTAAAATATGAACTAGTTAATCTTGGTGATTGGTGAGCCTTTGGCTTTCTGAGTAAGAGCACGTTCTAAAGATCCCAGAAGCTCCATTTCTGGGGCAGGGGTGAGCAGTGCTTTGGCCAAGGGGACCAAACCAGGAAGGCGTGATGGTGGAGTCTGGGGTGGAACTCCCCTACTGCTCTGTTTCATCATCCTAAGAGGTCGAAGCGAGTGTTTGGGCTGCCTGTTGGAGGTCTCCATGTGCTGGGGAGGTCCAGACAGCCCCAGAGCTTTTCCTGAGCCATGGGAGGGGCATGCATGCACTGGGCAGGGTCCAGCAAGAGCCCAGAGCTTGTGGGAAATGCCCTGAAATTCGCTAGGAAAACCAGAGTAGTAGAAAATGATATTTTCACATTTCTAATCTAAAGAATTTCCATGCATATGCAGCCTATGGAAGAAACTGAAGGACAGCTGGAAGCACTTCCTTTACCAAAAAGAAGCCTGTAAAATGAAGCAGAACAGCAAACACATAGAAAAATGGATGTGTTTGGGTTCTTTTGGAAGGTGACATGGTTTTAATTTTGCCTGAGGTAAACGGGATGGGCTTGTAGAGCCCAGTGTGGTGAGCAGGGACCTCAGCTGCTCTGTGCCAGAGCATCCTAGGAGTAGCTGAGGGCGGTGGGAGCTGTCTTGGCTGTGAGAATGTATGTACCTGGAAATGACATCCTGTGGGTATTAATCCCTTGGATAAGGAGCCTCACAACACCCAAACATGAAGAAATAGCTGAGGGTTGATCCATTATGCCATGGGTGTGTTCATGGTGCCTGAAATATTAGTGCTGTCATGAGTATGGTTTAGCACAGGCATCTCTTTGTCTTATTGATACTGGATTTAGGCCAAGTGCCCTAGTTCATACACACTGCTGCTCTCTTACATAAAAGATTTTTTAATTGCTCTTGACAGAAGCATAAATCTAAAATTTTGAATACCCTGGCAATACAGAGCCTTTATTTTTGTCCGTCACTAATAATAATGTCTCATTTTGGCTTCTAGGACCGAAAACTCACGAAAGTAGAGAGGCAGAGATTTAAAGAGGAAGCAGAAATGTTGAAAGGTCTACAGCACCCAAATATCGTGAGGTTTTATGACTTCTGGGAATCCTGTGCAAAAGGCAAAAGATGCATCGTGCTGGTTACGGAGCTGATGACCTCTGGAACGCTGAAGACGTAAGTACTGCGCTCATGGCAAGGGACTAAGAATAGCAGCAGACATTTATAGCAAAATGCTACTTTCGTACGCTGAAAAAAGCCATCTCCAGATAAAAGTGAAAAATTGAGCTGTTCTCTGGTGTCTGTCATTTGTCCCTGCATTTGAACCGCAGTGGTTTGACAGGCAGAATTTTGGCCTCCATCTCTTTCTGCCTGCTTCCCTGTTTCAGTTATGCAACTCAAAGCTGTTCTCTGGCGTGTTTCATCTTCTGCCCATAACGTTTGGATTTGTCAGGGTGTGTTTTGTGCTTGTATTTGTATGTTTTGTTAGGGAATTCAAATGGAATAGCATTTGAATGGTAGAATCTCTTAGAAGCTGAAGGTGCTCTAGGTTATCTCCTAAAAAAAATTAATAGCTTCTGGTACTGACAGTCTTGTTAAGGTTGATATAAAGCAGTTGGCATGAATTCTGGAACAGATTTTCAGCCCCAATGGAAGCAGTACTCAGCCAGTGTGCTACTCTGCCAGTGCATTAGCAGGCCCTACATCTTCCCCAAATGTCCCCTCCCAACCGGTGCTTCGGGTAAACGGAAAAAAACGCAGGTGCGTGGTACAAAGGTCCAAGTCTTGCGGTTAAAATTAAACTTCAGTATTCTTCTGATTCAAAATATATGAACATACTCTAAGGCTGTTCTCTGCATGAAATGAATTGCTGAACTATTCAACTTCAAAATATTTGGTTGTATTTGCACCAAAAATGCTTATTATCATATCCTCCCTAAAACTGAATGCTCTAATTCCCCTTTTCAAAAGACCTATTTCATTCAATTTTGGGATATTTCTGCGCTGCTCTTGTGGCATCTAATAAGAGGCTTTTATCCATAATGGAGTTTCAGCTGTTAAAGCTCCTCAAATCTCTGATAAAATATTTTCACTTCCTTTATACCCATTTGTGTGTATGTTGTGCTCTAGGTATCTGAAGAGATTTAAAGTGATGAAACCTAAAGTCCTGCGGAGTTGGTGTCGGCAAATCCTGAAGGGTCTTCTTTTCTTGCACACAAGAACTCCACCAATAATTCACAGAGACTTGAAATGTGATAATATTTTTATTACTGGACCAACTGGATCTGTGAAAATAGGAGACTTGGGTCTGGCAACACTCAAGAGAGCTTCATTTGCCAAAAGTGTCATAGGTAATGCTCCTGTTCTCCTTCGCTTCCCTCAATCAGTATCGTCAGTATCGTGGCTATTTAACATCTTCCTTTCCCATTTTGTATTAGTGGTTTTTAAGTTACAGATTGGTAGTGGAGATTAAAGTGGGTTTGGGACTGTTGCCTTTATACCACTATAAAAATGGGAATCAGTAGGTAATGGTATCATAACTTCCTCTTCTCTTTCTTCCAGTATCATCCTTAATGCATAGGGAGCCCAGTACGAGTGAAGTCAAAACAATAGAAATTTCAGATATGTGCTTGGCTGCTGTGGGTCTGCTTAACCTCATTGATTTTAGTGAACTCATGTTTGTTTATATTTGTTAAGTTTCTCTGGTTTTTAACTTCTAGTAACTGGTGATGTTTTTCTCTGTTGAGGGTCAGTATTTCTTCAAATAATCTTTTTGCAGGGTAACAATTGTTCATGGGACATAATGGAATAATATCAGTAATAATGATACTGGGAATAATATAAGTAATACCAATATTGGGAATAATTCCAGAAGTACCAATACTGGGAATAGTATGAGTAGTACTAATACAGGGAATAACATCAGTAACACCAGTATTGGTAAGAATATTAGTAGTACTCATACTGGTTTTTGTAAAATCAGTTGTGAACAGAACACCATCAAAATACACTCATGTCTGAAAGGAATTTGATACTGGAAGGGCTGCAGGATGCTGGCAAAGTGTCTGCATTCATTTTGGCAATAAAACCCAGCTTACAATTTTCATGAGTAGTGCTGCTCCAAAGAGTGTATTAAGGAGGCTTGGAAACACTAGTGATGAGTAATGCTCCCCCTCTGCAGAGGGAGCAGCTCTAAAGTCGTATCAGTAGCTGCATTTTGCATCGGTTGGAAGGGATGAAGTCAGCACCTTGCAGTGTCTCTGTGGGAGCCTAGCCAGGGCAAACCTGCTCCTGCCAAGAGCAGCTGAGTGGGTGCTGAGCAACTTCATGTTTAGCTGGGCTGTTATGTTGAAGGGTGCTTGTAGGTATTCCTTCCCACCCCAAGGAATGGGGGAAAATGTCATTTTTGTCCTGTTTTGGAATGGTGCCAAGTATTCAATTTGTTTCTTAGACGATTGCTATCACTTTTTCAGGTTTGTTTTAAATGCTCTGTAATTCATGAGATTCACTCCTGCTGCTGAGTGTTCCGTCTAAAGCAAGGCAGCAACTCCAAAATAATTCCCTGTGGCAGCTGTTAACCCTTTCTGAGCAGCAGCCTCTGCCTTGGTGGCAGCTGGAACAAACACCCCGAGAGAGGGACTACACTGAGCCTCCATGACACGGGTCTGGCTGATTTGCTAAGGCTGGAGGAAAAAGAGTCTTTGAGGTGGAAGGAACTTAAACAAGGGAAGAGATCAATTTTGAATTTTGCAAAATCAGTTTTACAGAAATGCTTGTTCACAAGTTAGGTCAAGTCTACTTCAGAGATATGTGCAAAAGCAGACCCTAATTTTGAGGGCTGTCCTTTATGTTACCATTTCAAAAGAGTTTAGGACAAATCAGAGAATCCTAGAATGGTTTGGATTGGAAGGGACCTTAAAGATCATCTTGTCTGCCATGGCAGGGACACCTTCCACTATCCCAGGTTGCTCCAGGATCCATCCAGCCTGGCCTCAGACACTTCCAGGGATGGAGTTTCCTCAATTTCTTTAGGGACTTGGGTGACGGCTTGTAACTCTAGGAGGGGAGATTTAGATTGGATATTAGGAAGAAACATATTACTATGTGAGTGGGGAGGCCATGGCACAGGGTGCCCAAAGCAGCTGTAGCTGCCCCTGGATCCCCGGAAGTGTCCAAGGCCAGGCTGGCCAGGGCTTGGAACAGCCTGGGGTAGTGGAAGGTGTCCGTGCCTGTGGCAGAGGGTGGATGAGATGATCTTTAAGGTACCTTCCAATCCAAACCATCCTGGGATACACAAGAGCTATTTTTTCTGATTATATGTTACTTTAATGATAGTTGTGCTTTTGCTGCTGATTGGTGATGGCATAACAAAGCACTGATGGGATCTGCCAGGGCTGGGGGCAATTTGGGTGCTGAGGCTGGACAGGCAGAGTTTATCATGTCCAAAACCTGCCACTCTTTTTGGCATCCCAGCAGCTTACTGCTACTGTCCCGTGACACACCATTGTACTGATGTCTCCCTTAATTTTTTCCATGTAGAAAGGAAATAAACTAGTCACTGCTCCTAAGCATGAATTACAGTATGAGATACAGTTCCTGGAATGAATTACCCGAGTGTTAATAGTTTTCTGTTTTGCTTTATAAATCCCCCCTTTTCAGATTAGTTTGCTGAGCAAATGTTGACGGTGTTGGAAGTTGCTGCTTATCCCTAGGCTGCAGCTCCCAGTGCCTCACTTCATATTTACTCAGTTGTGTCAGGTTCCTGACACCCTAATCCCTATTGAGTAGGACCTTGTTCTGAGTAGCCTCATTGATTTGTCCCACTAAACCAGTGACAGAATTAGGTTTATGTTTTGTGCATGACTCTGTAGTTGATTTGTGATACTGCTGGCTTTCAAAATGCTGTCTGCCTGCTGGTGGTTACTCTGTATCTCTGGAGGAAACAAAAAATGCAGATTTTCACTGATAAAAAACAAGAGTGAAGGTTTTTGTTTCTTCTCCCCTTTTCACCCCCCAAGCCCTGTGTGCATCCTTCTCTCCAGCCAGACAGAAACCATTCCATCACTTCAGTATGGGCAGGAAATGAACCATAGCTCATTTCCTTGTTCATTTTTGAAATTTTTCATTCTTTTTTTTTCTCCCTCCCCCTGTCCCTGCTTCCTCTCTGCCCGTTTCCCTCCTTTGGATTATTGTCAGCAAGCCATGGACATGGAAGTGCATAACATTGACCTCAGATTTCCTCCCTGGGGGGTGCTTTGAGCTCTTTTGAAATGATCTTGCATGCGCCTATACACAGTTGTACTGGGCACACTTCTTACAGGTGAAAAAGCTTGTGGTTAAAGGCATTTAGACTCCTGTAAAAAATCACCATTATCTTTGTGTGTCTGTGTAGGCACACCAGAATTCATGGCCCCCGAAATGTATGAGGAACACTACGATGAATCTGTGGATGTCTACGCATTTGGAATGTGCATGCTGGAAATGGCTACCTCAGAATACCCTTACTCAGAATGCCAGAATGCTGCTCAAATCTACCGAAAAGTAACCTGTGTGAGTACACGTCCTTAATTGGTATTGGATCTTGTCACTGCAAAAGCAGTGTCAAGATATCTTGTCTTGTCAAAAGCATATTTTGATGAGGTGTCGGTGCTGCTGTTCAGATGTCTGAGTTCTGGGTTACACAAACCTGTTTCAGGCTTATGTGTAAGCTTACAGTTCTACACTTGCAGTGTGTTTGACTGGATGCAGCTACATCAAATATTTTCAATAATCTTTGTCACTGATTTTACCTCCATCGGCCACAAATGCAGGCCAGTGGGCTGATGCTTGGTAGTTTAACTTTTCTTAGAGTGTTGCTTTCAATCCAGAGCCACTCAGAAATCATTTTAAAGCCCACAAAAGGCCTCAGAAGCTACTCAGCGGTGCAGTTATCTTCATCCTGTGGCTGTAGAGGTTCCCTTGGCATTGCAGGGAGGCCAGCACATGTAGCCATGCATCTGCTGGCTGCTGACCATGCTCTCCACTATGGGCTTGCTCCAAACCGTGCTGCAGCTTCTCAGAGACATGGAGTGAGCTTGATGACTTAGGGGAGTTCCTTGCCTTTATCCTAGTTATTCAGGGCTAGGTTGTGTAGGGCTTGGAACTACCTGGTCTAGTGGAAGGTGTTCCTACCCGTTACAGGGGAGGTTGGAATGAAAAGGTCTTTAAGGTGCTTTCCAACCCAAACCATTCTGTGATCCTAGAGCCACATGGTTACTCCGTGTTGTTACTCTGTGGTTCTTTATCACAATGTTTAATACCTTTGGCACAAGGGATGTTGGCTCTCTTTTGGTATGGCCCTTCAGATATGGCCTAAATGCTAGCAGAGTGGGCAGCTTTGGGGATACCTCCTTGGACTCTATAGCTTCACAGAGTGGCTACAAGAAGCTCTTCTGATTTTAGGCTCTGTAGCCTCATGTCCTGCATGTGAGACCAATCAGGTACCCAGTACCACCGTTGGAGCTGGTGTTACTGGGAATGTGTGTGCGCCTGGAGCCATGGAGGACATTTTGTTTTTCACTGCTCCGTGTATCCAGAGGAGCTCTGTGCACACCTCATAGCCATCTGGAATATTGGCAATTAAGACTTTGCAAGGCTCCTAAGCCTGATTTATCAAAGCAATATCCAAGATGGCGAAGAATAATGATTAATCAGAGGATTGTGCCTAATTAGATGTTATGTTTCAGTTTTTAGACTTACATAGCCATTTTTTTAACACTGATGGAATCCTGAGTCAGCTAATTTTCTGTGGCAGTAACTTTTACATAGCTCAGGATTACATGGTAAATTATTATAGTTTGTAAAACTGGCTTTATACTGGCAGCTTCAGGGAGGTAGGAGATGATGTTTATCACATAGAACAAGCAGTGGTGGAGAAGCTGTTGAAAGGTCGTTGTAAGGGGTGTTTTTGAAGCAGAATTGTGTGGCAGGGAAAGCTGAAGACAAAAGCATCAGGTACCAGCATGGAGGGTGTGTGGTTTTCAGCTGAATTTGGGGTAGTAGCAGTGGGAGTAAAGGCACCAGGATTCCTTAGATGGCAAAACTGGCATTACTGTTTTTCCGAGGAAGGGGTTAACCAGCTCCCTGTGGAGTGGAGAAAGCCCTGTCAAATGCCATGAGCTGCGCAACTGTCAGGCAGGAAGGAGGAGCAGGGGGTGGACCTCTGGGGTGAGGGTGCAGGAGGATCCTCCTCCTGGGGGAGATCCTCTGTCCCAAGAGGAGCGTTCTGGTGGGCTCAACAGGTTCTCCAGCGGAGCTGCATCTGCAGGGGAACTGCTGGCAGAAGGGACCCTGCTCCGAGTAGCGTGAGTGGCCGTGGCATCTGAGGGATGCAGCAGCTCAGGAGGAGGTGGAGGAGTTTGGGGTGTGTGGTCCTGAGCCAGCACCATGCACTGGGGTCTGTCCTAGGCTGGGGCAGTGACTACGGACAGGGTAACTCTGAAATCAGTTGGATGAAGAGTTAGGGTTGCTGATGCGGCAGCTTGTGCAAGCTTTGGGTCTTGTAGACTGAAATGTAGTCAAAAATGGAGGCTGAACCCAAGAGGCTGAATTAGACTGTTTTCTTACAGTATTAGATTAGGTTTGGGGCTCTCACTAGAGCAGAAGGTGGCTCTGACCTTGGATGGAGAGGATGCAGAGCCCCTGAATGCTGCAGCTCCTCAGTGAGACATTTACTTCTTTATGAAGCTGGGGCTTTTTTGCATCAGAAATATAAATGCTATTTCTAGTGTTTTAAACTGAGGGTCAGTGCATTGTGTTTGCTGTATCTAGCTGCCTGATGCCTTTATTTAAAAAGTATAAAATAAAATAACTTTCCTGCCTTGGGCTCAGCATTGCAGTGGCAACCACAGGAGGTGTTGATAGCATCCATAGGGGTTGGAATTGCTGGCTAGAGTTTGCATCAAAGAGCGACAACCAACAAAATCTTTAGACTGCCTACCTTCTGTTGGGTCCCACAGAGCTGACATTCCCTCTGCTGCCCAGCACAGGCAGGGCATTATTTGGGTTTTGCCACTATAATATCTTTTTCAGTAGTTTCTGCTCTGTGTCCGAACACTCTGCCATGCCCTTGCCTGCTACTGGGACATGAGATACACCTCAGGTCCTGGCTATCCAAGCCACACACATTGGTTGTCCTTACTGGTTTAGAAAATGTAAACATTACCTTTCTGAGACATAATTATTTCAGTATATGTCACATTCTGCATTTCTGTAGTGTTAAGATTATTATACTTAATTTATTTCAGTGACCTTTTACTCTGTCTGACCATGCAAATAATAAAGCAGCAATTAAGCTATATTCTTATAGTTTAATTGCTGCTTTATTATTTGCATTCCTGTTTCTGCATGTGTGCCTGTATGTTTGCAGTTGTCCAGGATAAGGTGGTGGTCATGTTTGGGAATGTGCAGAGGGCCTCATTTCTCTCCCAGACGAGACATGCTTGTTCTAATTTGTCATCTCACTCTGCTCTTTCAGCCCGAATGATGGAGTGTAAACATTAAAAAAAAGGATATGTACTGTAAATAGAAAACACATCTTTCTCAAGCAGCAGGGCCAAGCCACATTTACCACAGTTCACTTTGAAGTGATTTCCTGGTCAGCATATTTGCAGTGCCCTTCGTTCTGATGCCATAATCTCATTTTTCATGCATAACTTGATGGTTTTTCTTACTCAGATATTTTTTGTGTTTAGTCATTCTGCCAAGTGATTTGATGTAGACAATAGTGATGAAACATCAGAATCTGACCTTCCCAGGCTGCTCTAGCCCAGTGTTTTCTTAGGGATGCGCAGCAGAATGCACAGCAGAGCAGCTGCATCTCCAGGGAGTTCCTGGCCATGTCCTTGGGTTTAGTTGTACAAACCTGTGCTTCAGAGCAAGCCACCCTGTAACAGCATTCTGGTTTGTATATAAAGCTTTCATATTGTTTGTTCTCATCAACTATTGAAGATTTTTCAGCATTCACAGGCTGTATGCTGTAGTACATGCAGCCAGAATAAATGCTGTAGCTGTGGCACAATGACAGCAGGCAAATATACTGTGAATGTCATTGCATGGACTTCTTGTGGCTTTTGGAGATCTTCTTAGATCTGCAGGTAATCCTCTTAGTTTCACATTAAGATGGAGCAGCATTCTGGAGTGAAAGAGAGATGTGTTTATAATTGTACACAGTGATGTCATGGAATAAAATCCTGGTAAAATTGAAAGCTTTACCTTCATTTCAGTGTCTTCAGAGAGTGTGTGCTAGGGTGCAGTTTCAGTTGGAAACATGGCTTCAGCGTTTTTTGGTAGAAGGTTTTTTCCTTTCTAATGAATGATGTGAGCTTAGAGTTACCTTCATGTGGAAGGTGCAGTGGTAGCCCAGAGCAGGCTGTCTCTGAGGTGGAAGGGCACTTCTCAGGGCCAGGAAAGACACTGGAAAACTGACTGATGTGGGTCAGATGTGCCAGTGACTCGTGTGGCATTCACTGTGTCCCTTCAGAGCGTCACGTGTTGCTCTTCCAGAGTGTGCTCTGCAGATGGAAAATGGCAAGTGGCTGTTTTTAGACCCTGCAGAACAAGCAGCACGTTTCTTCCTTCAGCATGAGGGATACAACTTTAATGTCTGTGTGTGTCTCACTGTAGACTCAGCTGCCTTGTGCTGGAGGGCAATGGATCACAAATCTTAATTGCTCCAGAAAGAAGGGAATGGGAATAAGTGGTGGTGAGGGAGTCAGAATAAATCATCCTGTTTGAGACAGAAATTCTCAGAAGGGAAATAATTTGATCTCTCATTTTGCTCGTGGTTTATATATGTATATATATATTTTAACATTTAAAGAACTTGTATTATCCTTATGCCCCTTATGCCAACCAGCAAGCCCTGCCTTTCACATGTGGCAGCATTAAGTTTATTTTAATTTATAGGAGGCTGTACAGCTTTCAAACTGTCATGGATAATTTCTTAGGTAATACACTTTGAATTTTGGTGCCATGTTTCCTTGGGAATGCTCAGGGAAGACAGATGGCTTTTGTTTAGGTGGATGAGATGAGTCCTTTGATGGCAAATAGAATCCCCCTTCATTGTCAGGGGCGCTGTGCTGCAAGGGAGGGTTTGCAGCATCCCAGTGAGATGGCCTTGGAGAGTCTAATGAAGAGTAAGGAACAAAAGCATCCTATAGCACAGGGGCAGGGAGAAACACTTTGGCAAAGCAGCTCTGTTCAGTGCTTGACTCTGCATGTTATGTCCTTGTTTGTTTTAGTCATCTATTCATAGCTTAGCTGCTCAGTAGATTAAAACAATGGATGTTTGGAGAGGAGTTGGTATTCCATCCAAAGATGGGGAAAATAAAGTGTTGATGGAAGAATTGTTTTTTTTTATTTGTGGAAGTAATTTGTAAGGTCAATATTGGGAGCCAGTCATTGGGGATCTGATGCTCTGGGCACCCTGTGCCAGGGCCTCCCCACCATCACAGGGAGGAATTTCTTTCTTATGTCTAATCTAAACCTTCTTCTCTTCAGGTTAAAGCCTTTGTTAGGTCTTATTACCCTTTCTTCCTGGAGAGGGTCACACTAATATGGAAATTAGTTTTCTCATAGCAAATAACAGTGAATTGAAGTGTATAGATGTATCCTTCTTTCTGATGAGGAGCACACTAGACTCCTTTCAGAGGAGTCCTGCTGAAAATACATTTTGGTGGTGCTTTGTTTTCTCTCATTGCTAATTCAGGTATCAGAGCTCTCCTAAGAGCTCGCCTTGGCACGCTGGAGCCAGCCTGGGCAATCCAGTGCCTTTTGACACATTTTTCTAATGCACAAAATTTGAGCCCTCATATCACCAGTAACATTTAGGTTTGCTTAAGCAAATAATTCTTTTTAGTAGGTGACAACCTGCCAGCCACGTGTACAGATTATTTTGTTCTCACAAAAATGGGTTTCTTTGGATCTCTGCAGTTTTCTGCTGAAGCAAAAGCAGGGAGCCGAGTCTTTGTGTCACTATTCTGTATATTTATTACTATTTTTTTCAAAATTTATGATTTACATATTTCAGTCTAGAATTTTAAGGCAAACAGGGGGTTGTTGACCTAAAATTAGTAATTAATAAAGTTTGAAGTAGAATCTGAGGCTTGAATAGCAACAGAATGTTCATAAAAGAATAAAAGTATAATCTGTGCTGGAATATTCAGAAATTCTCAGAGAGGCTCCAGCCCTCACTGAAATTCATTCATAAAATTTATTGAAGACTTAATTCAGTGTATTACTTGCAGATGCTCTCTGAAAATACTTCTTTTCTTCTTTTAATCCACTGGGTGAGCCAGAAGCCCACTCTGGAGGGCTCCTTATCTGCATGAGCCATTATTTACTGTAATTTCAGAGTGAAACTTTAAAAGGATTTGAATGGAGCTAAATGTCCAATTCCCGTTCAGTTATGTACTTAATCACATTCTGTTTTTTTTTGATGACGGAAACTGTGTTTCCTTTTTGTTCTGCTTATTGACTTCATTGGAAGTACTTGGGTCCTTAAGTGGTAGAGTCTAACTGCATAATCTCTTCTCAAATTAATTTTGTCATATTTTCATCCATATGCATCTTGGTTTAGTAGCCAGAGGTAATAATGTGTTTTTAAAAGGGAATTAATTAATTCTGTGATTTAAGCTGGACATCACAAATAAACAGAAGGACTTCTTGTGTTGTCACTTGTCATCTGTAGCTGAATATATACATGGATGTGGGAGCACTGATTCTGCTTCCCAGGGCTTTCATCTGCAGTGGGTACTTGGGTTTTATTCTTGAAAGGCCATGCTTATAGGTTGCTGTTCCAAATCTGTTCCCAGCAAAAATGCTAACATTTGACTGAGATTTAACTAGATTTATATAGGTTGTACCTGCTCTATCATGTATTCCCAAGGGGAATTTCTTACAATAACCTGGGAAATTCAGGAGCAGTGCAGAGCTGCTGAGTGTATTCTCCTGCTTCTCTGCTTGGTTTTGGGGTTGATCTTTAATTTTTTAATGTGGAGGAGAATGTATTGGAGAGTGTTTGGGTCATGGGAAGAGCAAGAGGTTTGTGGGAAACAGGAATATGGAATATTCCAAGGTGTTTTTGACTCATTTTCAGTACTAGCTGTCTGAAGAAAACCGTGATTATTTGTCTTTATTCATTTAGTGCTTTGAGAGTTAAGTAAAAAAACATAAAATGAATAATTTCAAAAAATGATTATTTTTGAAATTTAAAATTAGCTGTTTCTTGAATATTCACTTCAGAGTCCAGAGGATATAAAGGTAAAATTTGCAAAGGTTGGTAAAGAAAGAGGGATACTTTCCCTGTGTATGGATGTGCTCGTGCAAACTAGAGTACTACTTTTGAAGTACATTGGTATTCAGGAATATAGTACCCCTAAATCCTCGACTCAGTTTTGCATTAAGACTAGCAACTTAAAAGTATTAGCTACTTCTGGGGTTGAATTACCTTTAAAATGCAGAGAAAATACACTTGATTAAGAGGTATAATGTAATTCTTTTTCATATTAAATTGTTTTTCTTTACGCTTTTAGGGTATAAAGCCAGCAAGCTTTGAGAAAGTTACTGATCCTGAAATTAAGGAGATAATTGGGGAGTGCATCTGCAAAAACAAAGAAGAAAGGTTTGTTTCAAGGGATCATGTTACATATTAAATGATGTGTATGTAAGGATTTCAGAACTGTCTATGGCCTTCTGCTCTTGTCTGTGAGTCTCCCCTGTGCAGGAGAAAGTGCAGCATGGAAATGCAAATATAAATGATTTCCTGCTTTCCTGACATTCAGTGTCAGGATAAGCAGTGCTGTTGTGTCTCTCAGCCCCTCAGCATCACTGTGAAGCTGAGCTGGGGTATTCTTGCAATTTCCCCAAAAATTGGGAAGGATCTGTGGGGGCAGTGAGGGTAATAAAGGTTTGTGTGGTGATACAACATCATGAGCTGTTGTAGCAGATTTCATTGGCATCTGGACATGCAGACGTGTTGTGCCTTGTTTCCAGCCTTGGTTTTAAAAACTAATGTTTTACTGGTCTCTGCCAGTTATCTTGTACTTAGTATTTCCTGACTTTCACAAATACAGTTTTTAGGGACTGCAGCTGACTGCCTAGAGAGAGTCTCTTGGGTACTCTGTAAGGTCAGATACTTAAGAAAAGTTGAACAAAGTTATAATCTGCATTTCTCTAAATGCTTGTGGTGGATGAATATTACTAAAGCTTTGAGAAATGGGAAATGTCACTTTTTCAATTTCACTTCCTTTTTAAAATCCCATGTCTTTTCAAAAAGAACACGAAATTCACTGTGGGTGAGCACCAAACGTAGTGTAAATGTTTCCACCTTCAACAGCAGTTTCTTGTTACAAACATTTTTGAAATTGTTGACTTCCAGTGTTTGAATCTTCTTTATATCCTTTGCAGATACGAAATTAAAGATTTATTAAGCCATGCCTTTTTTGCTGAAGATACTGGGGTAAGAGTGGAACTTGCAGAAGAAGACCATGGTAGGAAATCCTCTATTGCCTTAAGACTCTGGGTAGAAGATCCTAAGAAACTGAAAGGAAAACCCAAAGATAATGGAGCCATTGAGTTTACTTTTGATCTGGAGAAGGAAACTCCTGATGATGTTGCACAAGAAATGGTAAAATACGCTTCTGACAAAAGTGTGTGTCTATAGAAAGTAGTGCATAAATCTCAAGAGACAACAGGAAAGAGTTGAGTAAAGTAACTTCACTCTAACCACTCAAGGTGTCCAGTTTAGGCACTTTGCATTGATTTTGGAATGACTACTGCAAGAAAGGGGTGAACAGGGAACAACTAACTGAAACATATTGTTTGAAAACAGATGCCTGAAATCACAATTTACATAGCTTAGGGACTGTAAAGGTCTGGTCTACTTTTATATTTTGCAAGCTCTTCTGCCAGTTTCTGTAGGCTGTTGAATATGTTTGAATTTATTTGGAATCTGTTTAGTTCCAGACAGCAGCTAGAAATGCATTACAAGAGTTCAGAAGTTCAGTCACAAAATATTCTGCATTGAATTCTCCAAGACAATTTTCCCCATCTTTTCTGTTGGTCTTCCTTAGAAGGAATGTAGATGAAAAAGGTCTGTTGTCAGCCACTCAACCCCCAGTTTTGAGAGGAAACTGGACTAGGAGTTAATTGAGAGACTGAATTAGGAGTAAGCTTTCGATTTTTCTAACAGATAAGTTTCACTTTCTCAATTTCTTTATTTTTATTACTGTGGGCTTTTTTAGACAATCTGTGTTCAAATTTCACCGCATGGTCCTTGAGCTCCTGTTTGGATGGTGTTTGTGCAGTTGTTTGAGTGTTCTAATGTCGCGGAGGCTCGGGGTCAGTAAGGCTGAGCCAAGGGTCTGAGCATTGCTGTGCTTGCAGAAACGTTCCTGTTAGGCTCTGAATCCCGAGGGATCCCATGTAATGCCGTCATCACAGTTCATGCCCTGCTCAGGAGGCACCGTTTTGGTAATGCTGCCTTGCTCTGCTGGAACTCCTCATCATCTCCTCCACGTCTGCAGGGAGAAATTCAGGCTCCTTTGTCTCCTTGTCGTTAGTTTGCAGTAGGCCCAATGTTTTTGCCGTGTGTGTATATATGTATATAAAAATATCTACATATATGCAAATATATATATTTAAAAAAATAACATATATATATGAAAATATATCTAAATATGTATAACTATATTTATTAATATATA
>VWZS01010291.1:0-18305 GCA_013397075.1 Rhabdornis inornatus | reverse complement strand
CCCCCCCCCGCCACACACAAAAACGACCCCTCCGCCGCCGCCGCCGCGCTCGGGCCGGCTCGCCGGGCGGCCCCGGAGCCAACGGGAGGGAGAAAGGAGAGGAGCGGGGCCGCGTCCGAGTGTCCGGCCGGGTCCGAGTGTCCGTCCGGCCGCGGCCGCCGCGCGCCAGGCCCGTGAGCGGTGACGCGGAGCGCGCGCGGGGNGCGCGCGGGAGGGGACGGCGGGCGGGGGTGACGCACACGCGGCACGTACGGTGGCGCGGCCGCCAGGGGGCGCGCTGGCCGCAGCGTAGCCCTCAGGAGGGAGAGGCGGGGCTTGGCCTTGAGTGATGGGTGCGGCAGCCAATGGGGTCTTGAGATGAGGGGGCGGGAGGAGAGGTATTGCACGCGTGGAAGGGGCGGGGTTTGGGCCTGAGTGATGGGTGTGGCGGGCAATGGGCTATCGAGATAAGGGGTAAGAGCGGGCTGGGGGGGTCCAGAGCTGCCTGGAGAGGAGGGATGCGCTCCCACACACACGGGGAGGAGCGGTTTTGATTCTGAGTGACAGGCGTAACAGTCAATGAGAGTGAGAGGGCGAAGGGTGCGCGCCCCACCCGCCATCGCACACGTTGAAGGGTGGGGCTTAGCTCTGAGTGACAGCCAATGTTCTTGATATTAAGTGACGGGCGGGGCCTGGCTCTGAGTGACGGCTCTGCCAGCCAATGGGACATCGGGATGAGGGGCGGGGGCTGAGGTGATGGAGAGGTCACTGAGATGGATGTGGTGGCTCTGGAGCATTGTGAGGGGCTGAGGTGCTGGACAGGTCACTCTGAGGGGGATGTGATGGCTCTGGAGCATTGTGAGGGGCTGAGGTGCTGGACAGGTCACTCTGAGGGGGATGTGGTGGCTATGGACACTCCTGAGGGGCTGAGGTGGCGGACAGGTCACTCTGAGGGAGATGTGGTGGCCCTGGCCGCTTGTGAAGGCCTGAGGTGGTGGACAGGTCACTCTGAGGGGGACAGGTCACTCTGAGGGGGACAGGTCACTCTGAGGGGGATGTGGTGGCCCTGGACACTTGTGAGGGGATGAAGGGCCTGTGGTGGGTGACCTTGTGGTGACAATGGGGTCACTTCATCGCCTGTGCCCACCACGAGATGCCAGCTCTGGCTGTTCCTGTTGGTACTGCCAGGAGGGACACAGAGGGAATTAAGGATCAGAATGAAGGAATTACAGTAATACCTGCTCCAGCTGTAATTCCTGTTACACCTGTCATACCCCACAGCCCTGAGTGAAAGCTGAGCTGCTCTGAGTGTGCTGGACTGGGGATTCTCCGAGGTCAGGGCTGTCCAGAGAAGGGAACACTACATTTCTACCTTTAAATAAACAAAAAGAGTTGGATTTACCCTCATTCCATTCGATCAGCACACAATCCCTTCTAAGAGAACTTCTGTGTGTTGGGATATTCAACCCCTCCTCCCTACCACGTTAAGATGCAAATATGTATCTTCTCTTATAAATAACTTTGATTTTATATTCTTGCTTTTGGTGCAGGATAAAGCCTGACCTGAAACAACGTGTACCAGATCTGCAGCTGGTGGGCTGAAGAGATGGAGATTGGAAAACATCCTTGTCCTGGGAATATTGTGCAGCAAAAAGAGGGGGAAAAACAAGAACAGAGAGCACAGGAGTCACCACTTCTGCAGAGAGACTGAATTAATTTTATTTTTAAGCTTTGGAGTAGAATAAACTGTTCAGACCAAAGCGTGCCAGGGGAGAAAGCGTGAAATAACATTGGAGGATGAAAGTGGAACCGGAGGGGAAGAAACCAAAAAGTACAAAAAGTACAAAGCCAGGTGGCTGCTTGCTACGAACACTTTTATTTATTAATAAACACAACACACTCCAAACGTTTGGCTGCTTGACAGAATCCTCAAAAGCCTTGGAAAGGGATCAGAGTTGTGCTGCCGTGCCTGCCACAGCGCAGGGAATAACGGTGCCTCTAAGGACAAGTGTGGAAAAGTCCCTCCCGTGCCAGCAGGAGGTGGCTTTGTCCCCTCAGGGTGGCGTTGGGGACACTTTGGTGCTGCTGTCTGAGGTGCTGAAGCTGCACATTCCCCCACCACGGCCTGGGCCTGCCCAGGAGGAACTGGAAAAGCAACCTGGTTGTTACTGGTTTAAACTGGAGGCTGAAATTCTCTTTATTCACAGAGCCAGAGGCACGTGAGTTTTATGATAATTCTGCTTCACTGCAACGCTGCAAACTCTAGGGGCCACTTTGAAGATTTTAAGGATGAAATGGATCCACACCCAGGCTGCAGAGCTCCCAGACTGTGTTTTTTTGGTGTTTTGTGCAAGTTTTCTCCCTCAAACCCAGGCTGCTGCAGAGGGAAGGAGCTGTGACTCACTGGGCTTGACTGCTGAGCAGCCAATATGGAATTTAAAGAGGGAAAAACTGGTACAATTCCCTGAAAACCGTGCTGAGGTTCCCATTTCCCTGCAGATCAGAAGCTGGAATTCACACCACTGAACCACATGAAGAGAAGAAACGTGAGTGAATTGATTTTTCAAAAGATATTTTCTGCTTCCAGGGGGTGAAAACGTGCAGGTGATGATCCTGAGGTGACAAACCCAGAGCTGCTGGGAGAATTCCCAGCCCTGGGAATAAGGAGAGGCCTTTCCTTGAACCTGATTTGAATTCCAAAACCCAGCAGCTCTGGGATTTGCTGCCATCAAATCCTCCTCCACTCGGAGGGGAAGGCAGGGATTGGATTGGATTGGTCTCCAGGAATTCCCAGCCATGGAGATAAGGCTGGAATGGCTCCGTGACGTGAGGGGGGCACAGCCAATGGAGCCCAGCCTGGCCAAAAACGGGGGAAAAATGGGATATTTTTATCCTGGGATGGAATAATTGGGGTTAGGGGGAGGTGAGGGTGGGGCAGGGATCAGGTGGGGAGGGAGGAGCTCAAGGGAAGCTCCCACCCACAGCAATAAATGCACCCATTAAACAAATTAACCACTTTATTCCCCCCCTGCTCTGTTCACTTATTTTTATTTAATGCTCAAGGAGCTCAGAGTGTTCAAAAATGAGAATTCCAGGATGGTTTAAAGTCCCTTAAATCCCATCTATTCCCACGGGCAGAGATACCTCCCACCATCCCAGGTTGTCCAGCTGTGCCTGGACACTTCCAGGGATGGGGAATCCACACCCAGTCTGTTCCAGTGCTTTTTATAATAAATAATTTCATCCAAATTCTCCATTTTCTTCCTTTTCTGCCTCTCTGATTTTTGCCTTTTTCTTCCCTTAAAATCCTAAATGAAAATCCCTTAAAATTTCACTTATTTCACCCCACCTGAGTACCAATAAGTGAAAGAACAACAAAAGAATCTGGTTTTTTAAATAAAAAAATCCTCTGTGCTGAGGATTTTTTTATTTAAAAAAAATTCCTATAAAATAATTTTTGTGATTATTATTATTATTATTACAAAGGGCTAAATGCAGAGGAAAATAAAAATAAGAATGAGTTTTTCTATTGCAGCTGGGTCATTTCTCCTGAGTCACCACGAGAGGGACACAGAAGGAAACAAAAGGAGCTGGGGAAGAAAGAATCCAAGGAACAGCTCCAGGTGGGATCACAGCAACACATTTCCCTTTTGTTTAGGATTTTCTGGCATCACAGCATTCTCTTCATCCCTTAAAATCCTAAAAAATCCTCACAGCTAACGGGATGAGCAATGTGAATTGTTAAAATGGTTTTTTTTCCCCCAGAATTTCCTCATTTTCCCTCAGTTTTTTCCCTTTAGGACAGGGAGAGGTTGGGCTGGCTGGGATTTTGTTCCATCCCCAGCTCCTGGAGCAGCAGATCCCACAGGATTTTGTGGGTTTGGGGAGGTATTTTTGTTTATTCCCAGGGAATTTTCACTAATTAGCAGCTGGAAGTCCCAGATCCCATCAAATTCCTGCATGGAACAAATGCCCCATAAAACCTCCTGGAGTAAATATTGAATATATCCTAGTCTCTTGTGGGATTGAAAATCCCAGTCCTGAAATGCCCTGAGTTGGAATTAATTCAAATTAAAGTGGATTTTTAGGGATCTGCAGTGGATTCATCCTTAATGTCACTTCCAGCCCTAAAAAGAAGGCAGAAAAATGCTGGGAAAAAGGAAAATGGGAGGAAAAAAACCTTATTTTTAAAAAATTATAACTTTATAGACTTCAGTCTTACATTTCTGTGACAGCATTTTAATATCACATTGAGTGCTGGGACACAGATTGGTAATTTTAATGTATTTATGTATTTATATATTTATATAGAAATACATTTATATAGAAATCTATATTTATAGATTATATTTATATATTTATATACGTAGCTTCATATATTTCTATAATTATGTTTTTAATTTATATTTCTTCACTATTGTATTTCTATATTTTTATAATATTTTTATATCTTTATGCTAATGTATTTTCCTATTTTTCTATTATTTTTATGTTTTTATACTTTCATATTTATATATTTATATAAATATGTTTTACATTTATATCTCTATACTATTGTATTTCTATATTTTTATAATTTTATTTTTATAACTTAATACTATTGTATTTTCCTAATTATTTTCCTGTATGTTTTTATATTTTTACCAAGCCCTTTAAAGCCCAGGATGTTTTCACAAGCTAAAAAAATGTGTTAGTAAATAAATGTAAGAATTTCTTTCAGGTGCCAAAAATNGGCTGGCTGGGATTTTGTTCCATCCCCAGCTCCTGGAGCAGCAGATCCCACAGGATTTTGTGGGTTTGGGGAGGTATTTTTGTTTATTCCCAGGGAATTTTCACTAATTAGCAGCTGGAAGTCCCAGATCCCATCAAATTCCTGCATGGAACAAATGCCCCATAAAACCTCCTGGAGTAAATATTGAATATATCCTAGTCTCTTGTGGGATTGAAAATCCCAGTCCTGAAATGCCCTGAGTTGGAATTAATTCAAATTAAAGTGGATTTTTAGGGATCTGCAGTGGATTCATCCTTAATGTCACTTCCAGCCCTAAAAAGAAGGCAGAAAAATGCTGGGAAAAAGGAAAATGGGAGGAAAAAAACCTTATTTTTAAAAAATTATAACTTTATAGACTTCAGTCTTACATTTCTGTGACAGCATTTTAATATCACATTGAGTGCTGGGACACAGATTGGTAATTTTAATGTATTTATGTATTTATATATTTATATAGAAATACATTTATATAGAAATCTATATTTATAGATTATATTTATATATTTATATACGTAGCTTCATATATTTCTATAATTATGTTTTTAATTTATATTTCTTCACTATTGTATTTCTATATTTTTATAATATTTTTATATCTTTATGCTAATGTATTTTCCTATTTTTCTATTATTTTTATGTTTTTATACTTTCATATTTATATATTTATATAAATATGTTTTACATTTATATCTCTATACTATTGTATTTCTATATTTTTATAATTTTATTTTTATAACTTAATACTATTGTATTTTCCTAATTATTTTCCTGTATGTTTTTATATTTTTACCAAGCCCTTTAAAGCCCAGGATGTTTTCACAAGCTAAAAAAATGTGTTAGTAAATAAATGTAAGAATTTCTTTCAGGTGCCAAAAATTTCAGTGCAACAGGAAATGCAAATCCAGCTTTGATTTCTGTGGAGAAAATTCACAAAAAAGGGTNTCTGTGGAGAAAATTCACAAAAAAGGGTTTAAATAATGATTTTTCTTTTTTTTTTTTCTTTTATCCTTCAGCAAACTGTGATAAATCTGATTAATTCTGATTTACCTGCAGGTTTAATTGGGGATAAATATTCCCAGAACAAGTCAGAGGGATGTAACTCCATGAAGGAAAAGGAGAAGAAGATTTTGGCCAAAATCCAGGGATTTGGAATGAAGAAAGTTCTTAGAAATTAAGGATGGTGAGTGACATTAAAAGATAACAGATAATAAAAGGTAAGAGATAATAAAAGATAATAGATAATAAAAAGATAAAAAATAATAAAAGGTAACAGCAGGAGGTGAAAAGCAGGAAATGAAACTTGGTGTTTTAAACCAGCTCCAAATGGACATCAAAAATAAATAAAAATAAAATAAAAAATTCCAATAAATTGGAATTTAATATTAAAATAAGAATTAAGTTTTAAAAGTTTCAGTGGGAAAGCTGAAATCCTTCCCCCCAAAAATGTGTTAAAATTCCCTTTCCTTGGAAAGAGCTGAAACAACAGGACAGGACCTGCATCATGGAATGAAGGTAGGGAAAAAAAGCTTTTTATGGACAGAACTTGGGGCTTTTGTAGGGCTTAACTTCAGGATTGCCATGTGAAGTTAAAACTGGGAAAAAGATAAAGAGTTCCTAAAATCCAAGGAAAAAAATCCTGAATTTATTCAAGATCTTTGGGGGGATCTATTCCCTCTTAAAGCTGCCTCAGAGTTGTTAAAAATCCTCAATTTCCAAAGGGGCATCGACAGCTCTTGGAATTAAAAATAAATAAAAATTTTTAAAAAAAGGGATTTCTCCAAAGCAGATGTTGTTGGAGCTGAGCTTAAAAACAAAATGTGGAGCTCCTGATGGGCTCCAAAGTGTCCCTGTTTGTTGGGATTGCTGGCAGCTTTCCTGGGCAGATGGAGGTGATTGTGGAGTAATGGAAAATGCAGAAATCCAGCTTCCCCCGGGGCTGGCACGTGTGTGTGGAGCTGCTGCTGCTGCTCCACAAAAACAGGGGGAAAATGGGCAATTCTCAGGTTCTCCCATGGAAATCTGGGGGGCTGTGGAGTTTTTGGTGTGGTCACAGCTGATGTGGTTGGTGCTGGTGCAGGTTTGTCACTTTGGGGCAGGCAGAACATTCAGGGTTAAACCTGAGTTTAACCTGAACTTAAGCCTGAGCTCGGGTTTGTGTCTTCAGAGGAAAAATCACTTGAAAATCAGGGATTTTGGAATCCCACCCTGGTTTTTTTCTGTGCTTTTGGTGTAAGGGAATAACATATTTACATTTTCTGCATAGAAAAGAAATCCTCCTGAGGAAATCCTTCTTTCCTGCTGTGGGAGAAATCTTAATTTAGCTCTTAATGATGAAATAATGTAAGGAGTCACTAATTGGGGTTGGGCTGAGGGTCCCAACTTGTTTGGCCACACCAGGACTCCCAGGAGGGCTCCAGGACCAAAAACCCTCACCCAAAAAAGCCCTGAAACAGGAAAATTCCATTTTCAGGCCTCCATCCCTGAATAATTTTTCTTTTCAGTCCCTTTGGATGTCAAATTTGCCAGCTTTGCCTGATCTTTTCCTTGCAAAGTTTGGAAAACAGGGAGTGTAAATTCACTTCTGCTTCCCCAGCTATAGGAAAAGCTGGTGATATTTCATCAAATATCAGTTTATTTTTCATTTTTGCTTGAATAAAAATAAAAACCAGGATGGAGGGAACCCAGAAGTGTTGCAGTTGTTTTGCCCTCATGGAAGGCCTTCCAAGGAGCTGTGTTTGCCATGGCTGAGGGGATGGTTTTAGGAAGGGGGAGGAATGTTTTCCTTGCAGAATTTTGTGGATTTCAGGAGGAATCCAGCCAGAGCTGCCCTCAGGCCATGAATGGTCCCAGTGTAGTTTTGTGAGGCCTTCCCAGAAGTCAGGAGTTCCTTGGAAATGAACCCAGGAATGTCATCAAACAGCCTGGGACAAGATCAAGGGGGCTGTGGGCTCCCAGATTTTCCCACATTCCCATTCCATGATGGCACCAACACCCTCAAACAGAGGGATCCTTAAACTCTGGGACTGTCCCTACGTGCTGGGAAGGGATGTCAGGTGCTGTCCCCATGTTCAGGACTCTTCCAGCTACTTCCTTTGCCAAGGATGATCAGTTTTCCCTTTTTCCCTTTTTCCATGAGGTCCCACAGCCTCGGGGGGGGGATCCTCCCGGCCCAAACTGGTGCTGCTGGCTCCTGGCACTGCCTCAGGCCGGGCAGGATCGTGATGGAAACACCTCAGGAGCTCCCTGAGCTGGGCCAGCTGCTCCTCAGAGCCACCAGAGCCTCCTGGCTCCTGTGTGAGGAGGCAGAGCTCCCACTGGGACAGGCAGCCAGCTGGACTGGGAATAACCACTGGAAAGGGCCTGGAAGAGCCTTGGAAATTCAGAGATAAGGAGTTTTTCCCTCCAGAATCAGGATTCACATTCCAGAGGCTGCCACAGGTGCTCTGGTGGAAGTGGAGCCTGCTGGAATTCCTGGATTCTGAGCAGGGCCTGTGGCAGCACAGCAGACCCATGGGGGAGTCTGGAAACTCTGCACTGGGGCTGTTTGTACTAAAAACAGCACCACTGACCTTGATTTATGGACAAACAGGAGTTTGCAAATGGCTTTGGGAGCCTGGTCCAGAAATCCATGGGCCTGATGTCATGTGGAGAGGGCCCAGAACACAGAATTATTTTTATGGAGTTGTTAGCAAGTGTTACTAAAAAATTGAAATGTTCAATTGGAATTTTTTTCTTTTTTTTTTTTTTGGCTATAGGACGAGGGCAGAGCAGAAAGTCCTGGAATGGATGTGGACAAGACATTCCAGTTTTAGGCCACCCTTCTTGGCTCCAGATGAGAGCAGGGCTTTGCTGGAAGAGGGGATTGCAAAAGGGGATGTGAGGGAGGTCTGGAGAGCAATAATTTTAAACAGCACTTCAGCCATGATGTCATTTCAGCTGAAAAATAATGTTCAAGTTTGGGCAAGATGAACCCAGGGTGAGCAGCCAGGCTGGGGAGGAATTGCAGCAAAATGGAAAGTCCAAAGCTGGAAGGTCATGATGGAAAACCAGATCAGAATAACCCTGAGGAAAGGTGGGTAAAAAATCCTGGAATTTTCTGGGATCTTGAGGACTCCGAGGAAATGGAGGGGAGGAAGGTGTTAAAACCCTGGGCAGGGTTTTGACTTTTCTGTCTGGAAGTCAGAAGCCAAATCCTGGGGGAGCTGGAGCACAGGAACAGCCTGAAGGGTTGTTGTGAGGCCAGACTGGGATCTCAGAGTGATCCCGAGCTCTTCTCCTGGGATTTGAACCCAAATCCAGCCAAAATCTGCATCCACCTCCTTGCCTGAGGAGGCCAAAAGGCTGAAACAACCAAGGGATGTTGTTCCAGTGGATGTGGACATCAAAAATCTGATCGAAAAACTGCTTTGTGGGGTTTGTCCCTCATGGGCTGGAATGGAGGATCACCCCCAGGCCAAGCTCTGGGATTTAAAAATGTAAAACTCCGTGGAGTTTTCAATGAATTCCCACTAATTCAGCCATAAAAAGCTGAGGTCTGCTCTGCCTTGGCTAAAACCTCGCACATTTTGTCCTTTTCTTGTTCCCTGTTCCACCACAAACCTCACCTAGGGAAAAAATCCCGACACAGCAAGCAGAGGAAGGGGCACCTGCAGCTGGAAATGACAAAAAGCTCCTGTTCTAGGAGCAGATTTAGGACTTGGATCTGCTCAGGAACGACTTCTCTTGCTGCTGTGTTGGGAGCCAGGAATGAGCTCAGGCTGTGAGATCAGGTTTTGCTGAGTCTACAGAGTTGGGCTTATTCATTCTTCTTTTCCAGAAGTTCTCTTCCCCAGGCCATGCCTGGATATTTGATTTCCTTGGGAAATCTCGGCCCTCTCAGCAGCTTTTGCTGCCTTCTTGTGTCCTGGATGCTCAGCTCAGCAGAAAAGTTGCTTTTGTCATTCCCATTTCTCCACCTGAGGCGTGGGGTTCCTGGAATTGTGGGAGCTTTTCCTGGAAGAGGTGCTGGAGGCTGGAATGGCTTGTGCAGAAAGCACTCCAAGGCTGAAAAGATGTCCTGGAATTTAGGGAGAGCTCTTGGAGTTCTCTCTCCTGGTGGGTATTTCTCCTGCTGTTGATGTCACACCCAACGTGCTCTGGCTCGAGGAGAAGTTCAGGGAAGAACCTGAGCCCGTGCTGGCCAAGAGGAATTGGAATTTTATGGAGGGAACACTGCAAAAATGCAGAGGATTGATCTGGTCTCCATCTGGAATTCAAATCAGGGGAATTTGGGGCCATCACAGTCAGGCCAAAGCTGTGCCCTTGCAGGTTTTTTTGGGTGGGAAGAGCAGTTCAGATGAAGCAAGGACTGACTCTGGATCTCTCCACAGCCCATGATCCTGAAAATTATTCAGGAAAAAGAGCAGGTTTGCCCTTGAGGCTGTTTTTCAGCTCTGGGTGGGGTCGGGAGGAGGCACTGCCAGCACTCTCCAGAGCCAGTTCATTCCTGGGAGATCTCTGGGGCTGAGATTTTCTGGAAAACTCCAGAGGTTTGGATCAGTCTCCATCCTCCTTCTTTCTGGAGAGCTTCCCACCCCTTGTGAGCCTACACACGCCGTTTTTCCATTTCTCTGGAAGTGACAAAAAACCCCAAAACAACCCCAGAGCCTGGGATGATGCTGAATTTTCCTCTGAGCTCATCGAGGATGTCCAAAGCAGCACCATTTGCAGATGGGGCCAGGAATCTGTAATGTCTCAAAGCTGAGCAAAATAAAACGTGTGTGAGACAAGAGATGGGTGATAAGGGGAGCTGAGGGGGTGGGAGCCAGGAAAAAGATGGATTTGGGAGCCAGTGCTTGTCCCAGAAACCATGAGGGGGTGAAATGAGCATTTCCACGAGTGCAGCTGTTTGTTTGAACCTCTTTAATGAATTCTTTTGATTGTTAATTACCTTCAGGAAGGAGCTGCAGCTCCAGACTGAGAAGATTCTCCTGCATGGAGGTGTTTCCCACTGTTCCCCAACTGCTCCAGGTTTTTATTTCTGGAAATTCCTCTCTTTCTTACTTGGAAATTCATCTTTTTGTTGGAGGAAATCTTTCTATGGAGAGAGACAAAGTTCTCCTGCTTCTGTCCTTCCCCACAGCCAGAGCACCTCTGTGGATTCATCCTGCTCACAGCCAGGGTTATCCTGGCTGGAAAACCTCTGGAATGCCTCAGGAAATCCCTGGGAAGGGGACACAGGGTGAGGAACTGGCACACCAGGGTCTGTCCTGGGATTGTCCCTCTCTGCTCAGCCCCCAGCAGCTGCAATCCTTCTGTGCTCAGGATTTTTGAGCAGTTCCCAAAAGAAATAAAAGCGGGTTTTTGGGAAGGTTTTTTTCCCTCTGGTTTGCTGGGGATGAAATATCAGCTGAAAGGGGGGACAGGCAAAAAGGATGGAGACAAAGCTCTGCTCCACCACCCCCTGAAGAGGGAGAATTTCATAAAAAATCCATTTTCTTATTCAAGATTCTCGTTTTGCCTAAGGGTAACGAGACCACTTCGAAGAACAACATGGAAAATTTGCTGGTGCTTCCTCTCCCCTTTTCTTTGCGTTCTTCACAAATCTCCTGATTCCACAGCAAAAAAACTTACCCTGGAGAATTCTCATTGTAATCCAGAAAGGTTTTCTCCCCCATTTTCCTGTACAAGAAAAAGCCCTTTTTCCTCACACAAGTGTTAAATGACTCCTATTAAAACCGAATTTAAGTGAATTTAAGTGAATTTAATCTCTTCCTGAGACGAGACAGAGAATATTCCATCCAATAATCAATTTATTCCCCCCTTTTTCTCTGTCCCACTCAGTATTTTTACTGGGAGAAAGGGAATTAACACACAGTGATCGATCCTTTCTTCCTCTCCTTACAACTTAAATGTCATTTCCAGCAGGGAAAAGGTTTCTGTCTCCTGCCAAGAGCTGGCTGCAAAATCATTTGTACAGAGCACCTCTTTGATCACTGGTGTCCTGAAAAGACCTGATTGCTGGGTTTGCCTCTTTCCAGCTGTTAAATTATCCCTGCTGGATTTGTTGAGGGGTTTTTTTAATGGAAAAAAAAGGGAAAATTTGGAGGGGAAACCCAGCCCCTGTTGCCGTCAGTGAGAGGGAGAGTTAAGAGAAGTGGCATTGATTTTGAGTTAATTAATTAAAAGTTGCTTTTTGCTGTGTATTCAGGAGGTTTGGGCAGGTTTCTTTAAGAAAACTCCTGGTATGGAAAATCTGGAGTTCCCTTGGGATGCCCCTGGAAAAGGCGGCTCTGGGGGCAGCGTGGCCACAATTCCTGGGAAAGGCAATTCCCAAAAATTCACCCCTCTGGGGCAGGACAGGCTGAAAAATCCCGATTTTCCCTGGGGGATGTGCCCAGCTCTGTCTCCTCAGCTCTCTGGGAAAAACAAGATTTTCTCTGCAGTTCCAACCCGAATATTTCCCTTTTCCCCTGGGTTTGGCTGTGCTCCCTGTCCCTGTTTTTAGGGGTGGGTATTGTCAGGTTCCTTGGGATCCTCCCTGTGGGAAGGAGCCATGGAAGCTCTGTCCTGGATGTCCCCAGCTGTGCCAGGAAGCAGCAACCTGAGGCCACCAAATCCTCATCTGGGCAACCTTTGAGATCCCAGAAATGCTGTTTTTCCTACACAAAATGTGATTTATTTATTTTTTTTGTGCAGCTCCAGAGCCCACCGTGTGCAGGCAGCTCCAGCAGCGAGGAGATTCCCTGGATCCCTGAGCTCTGCCTGTCCAGAGGTCAGTGCCAGATGTTCCTTTGGAGTTAATAATTTTTGGGATTTGTTCAAAGCCAGCTCAGTGCTCCCTAAGAGAGGTCCCAGAGCTATTAAAGCGTGGACGTGCTGTCTGCCCACCTCCACCGTGATCTCAGAGCCCTGAGCACTTCCAGTCCTGCCTGTGAGGAGCCAATTCCTGTTTACTCCCTGCCTGGAGACCCCTGCATTCCAAAATTCGGGAGCTTTGACCACAGACATCAATGGGATGCATCATTTAGGGGAAAAGGAAAAGCCAGGCTGCTTCGAAGAGCTTTTGTTTTTTAAGCTCTGCCATCCCGGAGAGTTTTGGGAACACGGAGCAGTAAATCTGTGTTATTGTCATTATGATTCTGGGAGGTGTTTTTCAGGAGAAAATCCCGAAAAAAAAGCCAAAAAAAAAGATCACAGCCAAAGGATTTTTAATGGGGAAAACCTGAATAGTCTGAGCATTAAAGTCCCAACAATTCCCAGCAGCAATTCCGTGATGGCTTCACTCTCTCATCACTTTGCATCTCTCACAGACAAAACATCCCTCAGCCTTCCCCGATTTTTCCAGTACAATTCCAGTTAATTATTCCCGGTTTCCTCGGCGTGTCTGAGCTCCCGCTGGCTGCTGGAGGAAGAGGAGCTCATTGTTACAAATGAGCTGAGCCCAGAGCTCGCAATTTGATTGTCCTCGTTCGAAAACTCCGTGAATAGTGAAGGAAAAAATGCGGGGCCGTTTCCTGCGGGGTTTGAACGCCGCTCCTGGGGCTGGGATTGCGCCATGGAATTGCCGGGGAATCGCTCGGAGCAGGGTGGCTCTGGCAACATTCCCACATTCCCACATTCCCACTCCCAGCTGCGGGGTTACTGGGAAAGCTGGGAGGGATGGGAGAGTTCTTCCCCATCCCAAATCCCCTCTGGGATTTGTCACCCTTTGTCCCTGTCTGAGACCTCCCTTGGCTTCCTGGCCTCGGGTTGGGCAAGTCCAGATGAATTCCAGGTGTTTGAATTCCAGATGTCCTCCCGGGACAGGATCCTGCTGACACCAGGGCTCGGGTATTTGGGAAGGGTTGGGATTCCAAACCCCCACGGAGGGAATTCTGGATCCAGCAGAGCTCCTGGGTGCTGGTTTAATGCAGGATCGAGTCCAGGGTGATCCAGGATCCCTGGTTCTGGACAGACCTTGGAGCTGGCACTGGTGTCACCTCCTGCTGCTCCCTGAGCTCTGGGAGTTCAGGATCACCCCATTCCTCCCTGTGCATTCCCTTTTTATCCCACAAAATCCTGGATTGCGCTGGAATCCCTAAATCCCATCTCATCCCACCCCGTGCCCATTCCTTGCTGGTTCTCCGGAGATTCCCACCAAGGCCTTGCTTTCCCTTTCCCCTTCCCTTTCCTTTTCCCTTTCCCCTTCCCTTCCCTTCCCTTCCCTTCCCTTCCCTTCCCTTCCCTTTCCCATTCCCATTCCCATTCCCATTCCCATTCCCATTCCCATTCCCATTCCCTTTCCCATTCCCATTCCCATTCCCATTCCCATTCCCATTCCCATTCCCATTCCCATTCCCTGCATTTTCACCAGGCCAGGCCTGGCTTTTCCTTGCCCCATTCCCATCCTGCAGGGACAATTCCCTCCCCAGCCCTGGAATTGAGTCACTCCAAGGCTCAGCAGCCTCATGGGAGCCTGGGAGCAGCTCTGGAATCGTGGCTCCATCTCTTCCTGGAGGAAGGCAATCTTCCCTCACAATCTCTGGCAAAAGACAATAAAAAAAGCACAGGATTTCATCCCAAAAATCAGTGATGCACACGTGGTGTGGGCAGCTGATTTCCCTGGAAGTGGCACCTCCTGCCCACCTTGGGAAGGACACGGGACAGAGCTGGAATTCCCAGGAGCATCAGGAGGGAAACTGGACTTTAACAAGAGGAGAAAACACCAAATAATTTTTGTCCTGCAGCAAGTGGGCTTGAGATTTATAGAGGGTGGGGTTTAATGGGATACTGGGGAGGAATTCTTCCCTGGGAGGGGCTGGGATGGAATTCCCAGAGGAGCTGGGAGCCCCTGGAAGTGCCCAAGGCCAGGGAGGTGTCCCAGGGGTGGAACTGGATGGGATTTAAAGTCCTTCCTACCAAACCAGCCTGGAATTGAAATGGAACTGGATGGGATTTCAGATCCTTCCAACCCAAACCAGTCTGGAATTCTGTGATCTGAAATGGAACTGGATGGGATTTCAGATCCTTCCAACCCAAACCAGTCTGGAATTCTGTGATCTGAAATGGAACCAGCCCAATCCACTTCATCAGGAGCAAATCCATCAGAAACCCTGCAGAAAAAAAAATCCAAGTTTCGCACTTGGAATGCTCCAGCCTGACACCTGCAAGTTCCCAAAATGCTCCATGGAAACAGCTGGACACTGCAGCTGGAGGCAGGATCCTCGTTCTTGTCCCACCTTTCTGCCCCAAAAATCAAAACCCTGCTTCTCAAAGCCTGCACAAACGGGATTTCCCAGCTTGGTCCTGTTCAAATCCCGATTTCCTCCGTTGCTAAAACACAATCCCAACAAACAGATTCCAAAAGGATCCACTTGGAGCTGCTGAGGTAACGACACTGAGGCATTCATTAATCACAGAAAGCAGTAGCAGCAGTGATTATTTGAGATAAACACCCAGAGTGATGCAAATATTGGGAATAAATCCATTAATCCATGGGAAGAGCAGCCCCATCCATTCAAGGCTGAGTTTTATCACAGCTTTGAGGAATCCCAGCCTGCTGCAGTCTGCTTTGTGTCTCCAATTCTGAATTCCTCAGGAAATCAAGGCATTAAAAACCTTTTTAAAATCACTTCAATGTTTTTTTTCCCATTTAATCAGTGGCAAAGTGAATTAAACCTCAGGGCAGCTCTGTTGGGAAATTTATCCTGAATTTTTTTAATTTTAGCCTTAATTTTTTTGAACTTCATAATTCATTTTTTTAACTTTATCCTTAATGTTTTAACTTCACCCTTATTTTTTTTCGCTTTATCCTTCATTTTTTGAACTTCACCCTTAATTTTTTCACTCTATCCTTTATTTCTCCAGCTGTTTCCTTCCCTGTTTATGGAATTTGAGCCATGGCAAGGTTGGGCCACCAGCAGAGGAAGACAAGGACTGGCACCTTGGGACCAGGATGGTTCTTCCAAGTAAAGTTGGGCTTCCAGGCATCATTTTTATTAGGATTTATTAGGATTTATTGGGATTTATCGGGATTCCAGGATGCTAGGAAAGCATGGAAATGCAATGCAAGTTTTCCAAACTACAATGAAGGGACAAATCTGCTCCTTGAGTCCATGGGGAAGGAAAAAAGGTGAAATTCCCCCTCAAAACAGTGGGAATTTCACTTAAAACCAGGGAAGAGAAACCTTTGGAAGCCCAAATCTTGAGGAAAATGAGAAATTTTTGGAAGTCTTTTCTTAGATCTTCTCCATAATTTGGTTTTTTCCACCATCAGAGCCCCTGTGGAACTCTTCTCACCCCATCTCCAGGCCGGAGATGTTTTCCACTTATTTTTAGAACCTGACCTTCCAAGGCTGAAAAATAACATTTTCCTTCTTCTGACTTTTGTCCTTCACTTGGCAGAGGCCAGTTCAAAACACAGAAATGGAAAATATTTCGACTTTGAGGCAGCAGGAGCTTCACTTTTTGTTGTTTGTTTGTGAGCTCCTCTCATTTGTGATGTCAACTCCAGGCAGGAANAAAAAAAAAAAAAAAAGGTGTAACAAACCTGGCAGTGCTCAAACTCCAAAAAAAAAAAATCCAAATAAATATTTTCTGCTCTGAATTTTGATTTTTTTTCCCCAATTTTTTTTTTAAACTTTTTTTCAAAGTAAAGCGTCAATGATAATCCTGCCCCGAGCTGGGAGATGTTTCCCCATCAGTTCCTTAGGGTTTTAAAATGGAAAACAAAACAAAATAAAATAAAATAAAATAAAATAAAACAAAACAAAAACACAAAAAACCAAAAACACCAACCAACCAACCAAAAAAAAAAACCNATTTATTTGCTAAACCAATAAAAATAGAAAAAATTACAATTATAAAATTAATGTAATAATAATTTGATCTACAAATAATTTGATATCTCTAGATGGATTTATTTGCTAAACCAATAAAAAGAAATTGAAAAATCGATAAAAATATTTAAATAACATTTGATATCTCTAGATGGATTTATTTGCTAAACCAATAAAAATAGAAAAAATTACAATTATAAAATTAATGTAATAATAATTTGATCTACAAATAATTTGATATCTCTAGATGGATTTATTTGCTAAACCAATAAAAAGAAATTGAAAAATCGATAAAAATATTTAAATAACATTTGATATCTCTAGATGGATTTATTTGCTAAACCAATAAAAATAGAAAAAATTACAATTATAAAATTAATGTAATAATAATTTGATCTACAAATAATTTGATATCTCTAGATGGATTTATTTGCTAAACCAATAAAAAGAAATTGAAAAATCGATAAAAATATTTAAATAACATTTGATATCTCTAGATGGATTTATTTGCTAAACCAATAAAAATAGAAAAAATTACAATTATAAAATTAATGTAATAATAATTTGATCTACAAATAATTTGATATCTCTAGATGGATTTATTTGCTAAACCAATAAAAAGAAATTGAAAAATCGATAAAAATATTTAAATAACATTTGATATCTCTAGATGGATTTATTTGCTAAACCAATAAAAAGAAATTGAAAAATCGATAAAAATATTTAAATAACATTTGATATATTTGATGACAATTTCAAGGCCCTTCCAACCCAAACCCTTCCACGACCCCCCCATTTTTTTTCCTGCAGAATGAGGAGTTTTGGGCTTCTTTTCTCCCACAAAAAGCAGATTTTTGGTGAATGTTTCCCCAGGTGACCTCAGCAGTGACCCCTGTGCTCTCCTCATTCCATGGCAATTACATTTCTTTCTTTCTGCACTTTTATGGCTTTTCCACAGTTAAAAAAACTCCATTTTTTCACGAATTCTTGGCCAAAAAAACCCATTTTTATTCGTGTCCTATCAGGCCTCTGCAGTAATGTGCTTTTTTTCACTGCCAGAACAGGGGCTGTGCCTTTCCTTGTGCTGGGAATGGGAAAATTCGGATTTTTTCTGCGTTTTTCTGCCCTCCCCAGCTGGATGAGCCCCAAATTTCACAGCTCTGGGTGAAAGATTTCACCCCTGAGGGTTTCTCCTTCACTCACTGCTCGTTTACAGCTGAAAAATCCAGATTATAAATCAGATTTCCCAGAAAAATCACTGCTCATTTAATTCTCCAGATTATAAATCAGATTTCCCAGGGCATCAGGGGAAAAAAATCACAAAATCCTTTCTCTTATCTATTATAATAATAATGAGAGAGGGATGATTTATCCACAAGTGCTAAAAATTGGGAAAATTCCAAAGTTTTGGGGATGTGGGACAGGGAATTTCTCCTTCACTCACTGCTCATTTAATTCTCCAGATTATAAATCAGATTTCCCAGGACATCAGAGGGAAAAAATAAAAAAATCCTATCTTTTATCAATAATAATAATACTACTACTACTAATAATAATAAGGATAATAAGGACAGGGGTTGATTTATCCATAAATGCTAAAACCTGGGAAAATTCCAAAATTTTGATCCCACAAGGATGAAATCCTTGCTCAAATCCTGGATGTGGCAGCAGAGCCACCCAGATATCACTGAGTCCAAATTCCTNCTCCTTCACTCACTGCTCATTTATTACTGGAAAATCCAGATTATAAATCAGAT
>VWZS01010275.1:0-55242 GCA_013397075.1 Rhabdornis inornatus | reverse complement strand
CTGTACTGCATTAAAAATTCCTATAAACCATGAAGACATGGGAGGTTGGAGTGTTCAATTTGATACATCATTGAGCAAAAGTACCTGTGTTGAGAATCCTTTGCCCCAAGGGAAGAAGAGGATCTCTGTTCCTGAGGATGAAGCATGAACAGAGAGAAAGAGAGATGAAGAGAACTTTTGCTTTTGAACAGCTCCTTCTTAAATACCCCATGAGTTTAACATGGCCCATAAACACAGCTTTGGGAAAGCTGTGAAGATGGGAGGAGTTCATGGAAAGTGAAGCCACAAGAGGACTGTTTTTTTCTTCTTGTGGAGAAGTCCCTATGGCCTGACAAGAGGAGATTCCTCTCCCTAGAGTGAACTGAAAAAGATTATTTAAGTTAGTAACTGACTGAAGTGTTTCTGTATGTTGTTGTTAAGAAGGAGAAGAAGGTATGGGGGAGGGGAGGAGGGGTGGCCTGAAGGTTTTATTCTGAATTTATTATTTCTTGGTGTTGTTAATAAAGTTTTCTTTTACACACTTTAAGTTTTTTTTAGGTCTGTCTTGCTTTTGCTCCTAATCCCATCTCACAGCAGAAATTAGTATATTGAAATTGATGAATCTAAACTACTACAGTGTCGTATCTTAGTGAATGAATGTCATGTTATGTTTTTGAAAATAATTTCATTAGCAAAGCCCTGATTTACACAATGGATAATAAATACTGGCATCTACAAGCCAACGACTGATCTTATTAATACTTGTATTGGCTGAGGATTTTGCATTGGAAATTTTTAACTTTGGCATTACCATTGTGAGCAGTAACTACGTTTTAATGTTGATTTCAGTAGTTTTCCTGTCACCAAAGATTAACTTAAATAAGATATTTCAAAAGCAGTTGAGCCATCAGGGCTGATTTTTGGCTCTTCATGATGTACTAATTTGTATCTGACCTTTGGTGAGTAAATAAATATATTGTGGATGTTGTTTGTGTCTCTTCATAAAGGAGGCATAGAGGAAGGCCTGGTTGGAGCAGGTGAGGAAGGCTCGTGTTCAAGCAGGAACCATCTCTGAGGATGGACATAATTTAACCATTTCTGTGATATGGTTGTTGTGATGTGCACGTGGTCATGCATTCTGAAAGGATTTCTGGGCTCTTCTTTACATTAAGCATGCATTATTTCTTGGGAAAACAGAGCATCTGGCTGACAATATTTGTGATCAGGGCTGTGCTAAAGATCTTAAAAATAAACTGACTCCGGACTCTTGATGTGCTGAATACTGTTATTTATGGTGTTTGGCATATGGTGGCTATGCTGGCAAATAACTTAGCATTAAAGTCTTTCATTTGACCCATTGGGTTTCTGGTCTGTTTTAAATTAAATATATATTTAAAGATTGAGTTTATATTTAATTTATAGACTTAATCAACAGTAATTCATTATATATAGTGCACTGTGCATTCCTCAAATGTTCAGTTAATTGAGCTGATATTAATTTGTGATCATTAAATGTAAACAAGGCATGTATCTACTGCAATCAGCCTAAGAAGTCAATATTAACAGCCCTCACCAAAATGGTGAGATCTAGGATCCTATTCTAGATTCCTATTCTCTTAGCTTGTATAGAGAGAAGGTGGTGGGTAGCACAAAGCCATTTAATGTCACACACAAAGAGATAATGAGATACACTTGATGGCAATTGAGAAGGAAACAATTAAAATACAGGAAAAAATTAAAAGACCATTTTCATAGGAAGAAGGAATGGAAATGTGCCCATTATAGAGGATCTGTAGCTGGAAATGTTCAAGACCAAGTTGGATGAAGCTTGGAGCAACCTGGTCTGGTGAAAGGTGTCCCTGCCCAGGGCAGGGAGGGTGGAACTGGATGCTCTTTGAGGTCCCTTCCAACCCAAACCATTCTGTAGTTCTATGGTTCTATGATTTTAAACACTGTTGGTTGGAAGAGTTGATGAAACACGTGTTGAAGCAGGTTGGTGGTCTGGAGAGCAGAGGTGGAGGGGTGATGAGCACTGGAGGGGTTGGCACAGCCCAAGTGGGGCCAGGTTCTGAGATGCAAACTCAGGTGGAGATTGCACAGACTTGGGAAAAAGCTTCTCAGGTTTTGGCAAAATTTGGAGAAATTCCTTTGGTGAGAAGTGGTGGAGGCTGTCCCTGCAGAGTCAGAAGCAGTACCAGGCCACGCTTTGTTCCATCAGCCTCTGCTGGACCTGGGAGACATCAAATCTGGAGGTGATGCAAGAGCTCTGCTGTGGCTGTCGGGAAGGGAGATGGGCACCAGCCATCCATGGGATGACTGATGAGGGCTGTGAGTCACAGTTACAGTCAGTGAGGTGGGGTAACTGAATCTCAGCAGGAATGGCAGATTTTGGACAGGTCAGAGCTGACAGCAGGCTGAGCAGAAATTAAGCAGAAGGGCTAAAAAATTCTCTATGGCAAATAATCCCTCTCTGAGGCCACGTAACTCAGCTAAAGCAAACATGTCAAAGGTGCTCACGAGCATTTCTGAAGACGATTTAATGGTGAAGGGTGTTACAGAAAAATCCAGGGAGCAACGAATCATTTCTGCCTTCAGAGCTGCATTTGAATAGTTGAAAATTAGTTTGAGGATATAAGATAAGAAAAACAAAATTGTTGAATAGCTGCTGTCTAATAAAGTCCTGTCTGTTCTGTGCAAATCTGTTGTACGCCAAGAGAATAAGAAGGGTGCTGGACAGCCCAGGTGATGGAGGCTGTCACCACTCCTTACTCCTGCAGCCACTTCCCGTCACAGTCAGAGTGTTCTTCTAGTGCCAGGGGGTTTTATGTGACATAAGACTTAAAAGCTTGAATGATAAAGAACAGCTTCCATAAATCATTTTGCTCTGCAGATGTAAAAGTTTCAAGACACTGGTGTCAGGTTGGTACACAAAGTACAACTGGCCACATTTTGCCAGCATATCTTGCTTTTCAATATGCTTTTTCATATGGTAGTCTGGGTGATTTGTTTTTCCCATTCCTTTCAAGGATGCAGTATTTATCATTTTTTCTTACTGGAATTCAAGTTTCTTGTAGCAGAGGCTTCAAATCTCAGCTTCAAAGTATTTTTGTGTAATTAAATTTCAGTTTTATATGTGGATTTTATCTGTGGACCTCAGAGGGGCTTTAATGGGAAATCTGACATGCTTGTGGGCATTTGTGTGACCCCTATTATCATGGTCCCAAGAAAACTTTTCAGACACCTTATTCCTAGAATGTCCTGGAGAGGTTTCATATGGGGGAAGCTGAGGCAGAGTCAGGTTTAACTGTCTAGACAAAGATTAAATCTGCTTCTCCTGCTATGACTACAGCTTGACACTCTCTCTGGAGCTCTCTGCAGAGATTTCCACTCCACTGAAGAAGCCACCTTGGTGGCTGTACTTACCCGTTCCTTACTGGTCCCTTCCAAACCTTTTGTTGTCAACCTTGACCCCAAATCTTGTCCCAAGGTCCCAGCTGCCTGCCCAACATTGCGCTAGAGCTCTGATTAATTACTCAGTTAAAGGGGCTTCTCTGCAAGGGTTCCTGCAGAGAAGGGTATAAGCAGGACAAAACCTGCCCACAACAAACAATGCTGCGTTTCCTGCTGGTAGCAGGAAACCAGGGATTTTCTTTAGGAACTGTAGTTTGCTTTCTGCTTTCCCGGCGCCATCCTCTCCAGAAAGAAATGTTATTGAATTACCCGGTTCTTTGCTGTTCCTCTGCACATTCCTAACTTTCTCCTAAACTTCAGTCAGGTGGTTCTGAAAAGGGGAAAGACATGGTGAGAATGCTGATGCTGAAGTTTTTAGCAACTAATGTATTTTGAAAATGCAGGATGTTAGCTGGATAAATGTTCCTGCAGAGCAACCTTGCTGTAACCTTTCAGGATCCCCACTAGCCAAATTTGTGCTGTTTGTGCCATCTCCAGATTGGTACATCATTGCAGCACATGTTAAATTGGTCACCTTCCAGGGCAGGACCAGCAGCACCTCAGGATGAGAAAAAATGCATCACAGATGGTTTGGGTTGGAGGGGGTCCTCAAAGATCATCGAGTTCCAACCCCACTGCCACGGGCAGGGACACCTTCCACTAGACCAGGTTATTCCAAGCCCCATCCAACCTTAAGTATGTCAAGTTCCGTCTTGGAATTGTCGTGAGCACAGGAGAGCAGAGTCCTTGCATCTATTAAGCATCCTGAATGTAGCTATCGTCAGGAAAGTTGCAAAATCCAGATAATCACTGCAGCTAAATTTGCAGTCATCCATAGAAAGCAAAGAAAGCTCCATGAAAAATATTACTAATGTGTATTTACAACTCCAAAGGTGTGTTCTCCCTGATTTAGCTGTTTATGTGTGCAATAAATGTGGGAACATGAAAGAAATAAGCATACTTGGTTTTAAATGCTTGGAATTTTTTTTTACAAACCCTTAATCTGAGGTTTAGAAGAAGTTTAGTTTCTAGGATCTTTGTTTCCTGGTTCATCCATTTTTCCATTTATCACATTCATTGCATAATGCTGGCCAGGAACTCAAAGGAAAATGCTCAGAGAGTGAAAGATTAGAGCAGTTTGATAAGGCCATTTTTGATGACTCAGGGGTTTAAAATTATATGTGAATGTTTCTTGAACCCCCAAATATCCCATGGCCTGACTTGTCCGTATGTTTGAAGTAATTTACGTACACATCTTAATGGTTCCCACGAGTCACATTGAACTTAATGTTCTGACAGTATTTCCGTGATAAACCCTAGGGGTTTATAGAGCATCCATAAAAATTCACTTCAGGGAGAAACTTTTCATGCCACATCCTCCACCAAAAGCTATCTTCTTCTACCTTAAATCAGGTATAAATCAGTTCAGCTGTTGTAACTTAGAAAAGTTAGAAAAATAAGTTTAGTGGTTTTGTATGGTTTTTTTTGGTTCTGAAACTCTGAAATACTGTAGTTTAAATACAGATGGTGGCAGTTCAAAGTCTTGTTGTTTTGACAGAACCTGCCTGTGCTAAAGAGTTCTCAGTCTCAAAGCTAAGGAACTTCTGGAATTGGAGAAACTTTTTAACTTCTAAAAATGCTGAAATAAACCTTTTAAAAGAGACAACTGTTGCTTTTGTGGCAATGAAACAACTGCTGCTAATTGCATGTTACAATTCCAGTAGGATAGAAAATGTGAAACTCAGAGACCAGGTGCAACACTTCACATCTGTCCCCAAATACTCATAATTTTCTTTATTTTTTGGTGGGGTCAGCGATAACTTTTAATTCTACTCTCCCACAGTTCTTTGGAAAGAGGCAGAGGAGGACTTTGTAGTGTGATTTTGACTGTTTTTAAGAAAAAGAGACAAGTCTTTTGAGTCTCATGTTAAACTTATGTGAACAGGTTGCCCGGAGAAGCTGTGGCTGCCCCATCCCTGGAAGCGTTCAAGGCCAGGTTGGATGGGGCTTGAAACAGCTAGTCTGGAGGAAGGTGTCCCTGCCCAGGGCAGGGAGAGTAGAACAAAATGAACTTTGAAGTCCCTTCCAACAAAAACTATTCTATGACTCCCTGAAGGAATTCTGAGAGTCCATTAACAATTTTACTTTTCAGATTAATAAATTGGCTGTAGAAATGCTTGGCTGCTACAATCTCAGCAGGACACTCTTGGTACAACATGGGAATATTTTATCAGAAATTAGTCATATCAACATGGCTCTCGTCTGTGGGAAGTGGGAATTTAAAATAAAAACAAATGCTTTTGCATAAACCTTTCTCTAAAATAGACTACTTATGCCTATTTACATAATGAATCCATCACTGCCCTCAGGAGATTATATAATTAAGCACTGAACAACATACATTTATGCATGTACTTTCAAGAATGAATTGATTATCACTTCCTGTACAAACTCAACATTCTCCCTCTGATTAGTAGCAGGAGGACAGTAATGGGATTTTGTGATGGAAAGTGTGTTCCTTGTTTTCTTTTTTAAAAAAAGGGAAACAAATTGATCATTAGCATAAAGTCAATATAAGCTTTTTTTAGCAAATTTATTAGCAATGTGAATATGCTCGATACAAATTCATATGAGAGAACAGGACTTCTTTTCTAAAATATGTCTCATTTTTGGGAGGACTTCGTATATCATTTAGATAATTGTTTTAGCAGCTGTTTGAACAGAGTTTGGCTCTCCAGATGTCACATTTCCAGCACAGGTGGCTCAGAATTACTCACCTGAAGATTCTCTCTGGTCAGTTCTTGGGAATATATCACCAAGCCAGGCAGGGTGACCCAGGATCCCAAGTGGGCTTAGAAGGGGTTTGAGGCACCCTCTCAGACATGGTACCAGTCTCTAAATCTGAGGTTCAGGAGATCTGAATTGATCGTCAGATTCTGTCAAATCCAACATCGGGAAATGATGCTTATCTTCCCCCTGGGGCATTTCTTCACTCTTCCAGAGGGGAACATGCAGATATTTCATAGAAACAGGACAGTGTGGTCTGTGTGAAGTTCTAATGCCTTAGAAGCTGGCCCAAACTCTGACATTAAGTATTTTTTTCAAGTCGTGCTTTATTTTCTGTGGCATATTCTCATTATATAAATAATCGACTACTCTGAGGAGCCTGGTCTAGTGGAAGTTGATCGTGTGCTCCCACTGCCTGTGGGAAGGGGTTGACAAGATGAGCTTTGAAGGTCTATTCCAACCCAAACCATTCTATGAAATGTCATCAACAGCATATTATGGACACAGTTGCTGAAGAAAAGTAAAAGGTATCATAACATTTTATTATTTCAATAGCTGTTTTTCTCTTACATTTCTTCTAAGTCACAGTGACATGGGCTAGATAGGGATGAGAGGCAGTGTCTTTGCCACCACACCAGAGCTTAGTCTCGTGGGGACTTCCACACATTTATTTTGATTTTCACAACAAGACAGAGTTTGGCTTCAAATGTAAGCTTGGAACCTACCTCGAGGAGTCATGGCCTGTGGCCATCAAGAGTAGTGACAGAAGAGTGCGTCAGGTACTAAATCCTGCTAGATACATGATTATGCCTTTTTATGACTTAGAAAACAGCATTAGTAATTTAGTACAGAATTTACAATAAAATGCTTTTTGAAGTACCCCACAAAGGGTCCTGAGGATTTATAAGTTACAGTAAGAACCTGAATTATTGCAGTTACAAAGTAAAGCTGAGATATGAACATTTCTACTCAGCTTTATAAATCATTTTCTTGTTCACATTAATTAAGCTTGCAATCCTTAGAGGTATGTCTTTTTGAGGGACACCAAGCTCCTGAGATGTCCCACAGTGGCAGCTGGGCAGTGGTGGGTCACACCAAGGGTGGCCAGAGGCAGAGCCAGTTCCTAGTACTGTTTTTCACAGGTTATAAAGCCAGAAATCTCATCCCAGTCACCTGCACTGAACTGATGTGGGAGCTGTAGGAATTCTCTGGGTTCATTAGTTGTGAACAACTTTAATCATGTTCATTAAGGACTCTAAGGTTGTTAAATAATAACATAAACAATTCTAGTAGCATGACTTGCTTTCCTCTAATTCTAAGTTGGCGGTCAGAAAAATGGAGTTTTTTTCACTGGGTGATGGATAATCCTTTCACCTGACTCTGGGCAGGTGAGAAGATGTCAAATGTGTCTGGGTAAGACCAGCTTGTTGAACCTTAATAACCAGCAAAATGGGTTGGCATGGCAATGTGTCTTCTGGAGATAGTCCTAAAAACAGCCAGTGGGAGAGGTTTGCAAAGGCATGCAAACTCAGGCTAATTTGTGTCCTGAGGTTGTTATTAATTCATTTATTTGGTCTATAGAGTAGGGTAGAAACTGAATCAAATCCTAATATGAGTAATTTATAAGCATATTATACAAAGTTTTACAGATTCACCCTTCATTGCTTTTAGCCTCTCCCTGCTGTGACTAACAAGATGACATCCCATCCCAGTGTGTCCCCAACAGTATTACTAGAGTCCCTCCTTAGCTGGCCAAACTCCACCTTCAGTTGCACATTTAGAAATGCATCTCACATGTAACACGGTTATTTTAAAATCAATTAGCTGCAGTTGGGTCAGCTTTAAGGGGGTCTGAAATTTCTCCAAACTCTATGCAAAGCCAAATACATCTCATCAAAATTATTGGAGAAAAGACTAACTGTAAAAAAGTATATCCTGTTTTTAACTATGTTCTATTAATTGTTTATATTTTCTTGATTCAGTTAGCTCCTCGCCTGAGAACATGTTCAGCTAGAGAACTCTTCTATCTGTTGAAACAAGTGCTAAAATCACTCCTGACCTTCATGGCCACAAGGCAATAGACAGTTTTACTAATGCAGTGCATAAACACAGCTGCAGGACTTGGGGAATTAAGGAGACAGTAAAGTTTCCATCCCATTAAGTCACCCTTGACTTGAACCACTGCTGGAGAAACACGATGTATTTAGGACTGTGTTACCCATGCTTCAGTTCACAAAAAACAGGTCTCTCTACGTTAATTTGAGGGCAAGAATCAGTGCTGGAGACTTTCTTTGAAAGTCATTCTCCTGTTGAACATCAAACAAAGCTATGTTTTTGTTCATTGTCTCCCTTCTGAGGATGAGTTACGGAATTTTAAAAGTATTGGCTTGTATCATAAGCATGATCTAAGCGACAGAACAAGAGTAAATTAAATACTATGGGGAAATTCTTTCCTGTGATGGTGGTGAGGCCCTGGCACAGGATTCTCAGAGAACGTGTGGATGTCCCAGAAATGTTCCAGACCAGGTTGGATGGGGCATTGAGCAACCTGCTCTAGTGGAAGGTGTCCCTGACCTCAGCAAGAGATCAGAGTGAGATGATCTTCCAAAGCAAACCATTCTGCAATTCTACAATACTCTGTTTTAGCAAGGCAAGATATCCATGAACAACTGTAGTAATGCCAGCCAGGAGTTTAAGCACAGAAGCACAAACAGGATGGGACTGCTGTGGAATGCGTCTTGAGCTGCTTTATTATTTTTTCCTCCCAAGCATTGGTCTCATTACACTGTTGGGACAACGGGAAGATGCCAGCAGCTCACGTCCTTGGCAGCAGCCGCAGAACGTGATGTTACAACGCGCTTTGAAAGTTTTTTAACCAATCACAAAAGCAAAAGCATATTGACAGTAGTTCTATCCAACCACTATAAGTACAATTACCTTCGGTTAAAATAATGCTTGCTTATTTCAAATACAATACCTACTTGTAAGCCTTAAAATACAATGCACAGAGCTCCATTATTAAGTTTAGAACTTCCTAATATCTTGCCAGAATATACTTTTCTGCAGCTTAGAGAGTTATTCTAGCCAAGTGTTAATACACAGACCATTGTTCTATTTGTCCATGCTTTCTACATCTCAAATAACTTTTCTGCTGACAAACCTTATGCTTTCCGCTTAGCTCCAATTGCAGTTCTGCTGTCTCTGAGGCCTGCTTCTTTGCAGCTATCCCTAACCCTCTGATTTTAAGGATTCCCACACTGTAGCAATGATTAAAGGTGGCAACAATGCATTAAAATGTGTATTTTCTTTAGATTTAAGGGAAGAGATCTAATTAATTATATTAAGTACTATTAAAGCGGGAAATCTGTTTCTGTAAGTAGTGCGGCACGAGCAAAGGCAGGTGCCCAACGTCGCTGTGTAAATTTTCTCCACACAATGCTACACCAATGAGGTTTTCTCCACAGATGTTCATTCCAGGTGGCTCCCTCTAATGACCTCAATTATTCTTCATTGTGAAATTATGATTACTTTTGGTGGGCTGCAAATGACAGCAGAGAAAAATATTTCCGTGATAAACCAGCACAGGTAATATCTGCTGCATTAGTATGCAGAGCTTGTGAAGGTGCAGTATAACTCCAGCTCACCACCTTAAATAACACTGGAGAGGAGGAGGGACAGAGGAAAATGTTCAGCAGCATCTGGACACATTTTTACAAGGAAAGGAATTACTAAGACTTCATATTGTTGCACGTCACCATGAGACCTGGTATTGCAAGAAATTTAATGTAAGAAAATCAAGACGGTGACAGCTGGGTCACCAAAGGTGCTCAATGCTTCAGGCTGAATATCATACCAGGCAGGAAAGGTGGAAGAGGATGGACAAGAGTGGTCCCTCCCCTGAATTGAATAACCCCTTGGCACTAACCCCCAGCATGCAGGGAGGGATCCCTTACCCTCCTGAGTAAGACAGATGGGTCTGAAGGTGGCACTGCCCTAGTTCCTGAACCACACAGTGTTCAGGCACTGAGTTGCTGCCATCACCAGTGGAGAGTTTGTGGTGTCCTGGTTGCCTTTCATTGACCTTGATTTGGTTCCACATTTGGTGTCTTTCATCTACATGATCAGGGATTAGTCCTGGTCCTCTGATACACAGGCACATGCTTACACCAATTCCTTTTTAAAGGGGATCATTACAAAGGCTTTACTCATGTCTGGAACCATTAAAAATTGAGTGAAGAATGATAGCATCCCATTTTCTGATGATAGTATCTCTCTTTGATGGCAGAATAGTGGGCAGGAACTTATTTCCAGCTGGAATAAGCTGAGGAGCTACTTCAGCTGAGTATCAGGTTTGACACAACTTGATGACTATGGTCAGCAAGGATTGATACTGGTTGAACTTATGGAATGTAGAAAAATGGTTTACGTGCATCATCCTGCAGGATTTCAAAATGAGCATAACATTACTTGATATTAGGACCAAACAGCTTATGTTCTTCTGCAAATGAGCACCCTTTGAATATTGCCTATTTGTTCTGTTCAGTTTTATACCCGTGGTAAAAATCCTTTTATCTCCTAAAGGTTTTTAAAAATAAAATGGACAGTGTTCAATACTTAATCTAAAAGCTGTACACAAAATCATTATGGTGGCTTGAATAATTTTTACACATGCACAGTAGTGGCAGTGTCTAAGCTCTATAACTTAATACAACATAGAGTCTTTTAAAAGAGTTTTAAAAAACTCATCCCTCTCATCATCTTAGGGAATCCTGTTTCCTCTCCAATACACCTGCTTGTATAAGGAAATTTTTCCTATTGAAAACAAAAAAGCAATAACTGAAACCACACAAAATAATTCTGTATTAGTAGAAAGGCTTTCAGAATTTAATAAGAGTCCCTGAGATGTACTGGTAATAAGATGCTGTCAAATATACTCCATAGAAATACTCTAAAAAGGAGCGTGTATTGTTAAAGTGGTCTATGCTAATTACATGCTTTAACATAAAAAAGTCATCTCTTGGCCTCGTATGGTTCATCCAAGAATGGCAGCCTTGCAAGGTGTCTTCTTAATTAAAAGTTAATGCATTTTTCATTACTGTGCCTCGAAAAAGGAAAAGCTAAAGCCTCTTTAGCAATTGTTCGTAAGATGGGCAGGAAGACTTAAATTCCACTGCAAGAGAGCACTGAAAAAACGTTGCTGAAGAAGGAGTTTACAGAAGCCCAGCATGAGCCAGGGAGCTCAAGGCACCATGAAAAAAAGCAGAGTGAATTAAGGAAAACAGCAGTAAGATGAAAAAACAATTCTCTTGTAAATGAATGGCCCTCTACTTCATTTCTTCTCAAGAAGATATGTCCTCATTAGCCCTACTGCATACTACAAATCACTGTAATTATCAGTTCTTTATCCTGTCAAGTGTACTCCTAATATTTTATTCATTAAAAGAAGCTCATCATTATGTGGAAAATAGCTACATTATTAGCCCCTATGTGCTGTTTACATGCTTCAGGCAGCTTGATGAAGATGGTGGGATGGACTCCCCATTCCTGGAAATGTTCAAGGCCAGGTGGGATGGGGCTTGAAGCAGCCTGGTCTAGAGAAAGATGTCCCTGCTCATGGCAGGGGTTGCAAAGATGGTCATTAATGTCCCTTCTAACCCAAACCATTCAATGCTTCCCTCAGACATCTCTATTCCTATGGCCCACTGCCCCTGAGTTGCCACATCCATGATTTCTTCCAGCAGGTACCTGAAGGCAGTGTGATTTAGTCATGTGTTATGTCTTCCCAGCTTAGTTGATAACTTGCTCAGTGATCTTAAATGGGTAATGTTCTCCTTCCCAATATTCCTTCATCTCCCCTTTTGATTTTTAAGGTTTGATGGTCAGACTGTGTCGGTCTTCTCATGTAATGCCTCTGGGAGCCACCAAAACACAAAGAGTAGCATCACATTAGTCAAATATTCATCATTTTGATCAACCATCTATAAAACTATAGTTACCTTTTATTGAAAACAATTCGTATTCTTCCTGAAACAGCACTGGGAATTTTAAGTGGGAGAAATGCGCACCGCTGGCAGACAAATTGATGCTGTATGGACCCTGCAGCCCAAAGTCAGCCTCAGATCCACAGTGCTGAATACACTTTTTGACACATTAACTTCTCACTTAGGTGGAAGAAGCAGAAGAGAAAGGGCACCTAGATTTTGGAGTATGTTTTCACAAGCAAGTTTTTCACGAATTCTTCACAATCAGTTGCAATACCAGAGCACTGAGTCCAGGCTGCCCAAGGCTGCTGAAATAGACTGAATATTTTAGTGACAGATTTAAAAGATTTGCTACTCAAGAGATGTTAAAGCAATTCTTCAATTAGAAAATATGTGAAAAGGTGGAAAATTGTGCTTGCAAATGTTGTTGCTGGGTTTTTTTCATTTTTATTCCATGCAAGTGATATTCAGATCTTGTGTGCGATGTTATGACAGAACTGTGATCTAAGTGGACAGGATGAAGAGTAGCTTTACCAGTTGATGGGCGAAAGTAACCTGACCCTTTATGTTGTTTTACAGTGCCAGCATTGCTTGAAATGTTTTTTCCTGAAGTATGTGGCCTTGAGTGAGGCAGCATCAGTCTCTTTCATCTCTATTTTACTGCTGTTGTTGCCAGTGGACATGAGGAAGGAGGAGCCTTGGTGCTGGGAGAGGTTGTTTCATTCCCCAGTCCAGGTTTTGGAGTTGGCTGAAGCAAAGTAACACCAGCTGTGAACGTTCCCTGTTCCTCTCAATGGGCCATTACCTTGAAAGACCAGTTTTCATTATTTACATGCAATATAGTTTACTCATTGCAGAGCTTGGGAATGAGAAGAAGCAAAAGTCATCATTTAAATTACAAAGCTGTGGCTACAGGAGTTTGGACAATGTGGCCTGACTGCCCAGTCACTGTCTCACTGCTGCCAAAATCCTCCATAATGGCAATCTGCACCCAGGGTAGTTCTGGTATCAGGTCTGACCTTTCTGTGTGACCACACATGGCAAAAGATGCAGCCACATCTGGTGTCATTGGCCAGAAAGAAACAATGTGACATAGTGTGGTTTCAGAGAGCTGGTGGTGAGGTCTTCAGCAAAGTCTGCTGCTGCAGGAGTTTCTTGTGTGGCACATGTAAGTTAAAATAACTGGGGATTTTATTTAAATAAAATATTAGAAAGCTTTTATTTTTTAGGACAACTGTATCTCAGGTGCCATATGTGTCTGTGTTTGGTAAACAAGTTTTCATGCTTGGTGACTTCCAGTGTTTGGGCAATTTGAAACTAGGTTTATCTATATTTCAGTGGCAGCAGTCTGACCTTAATTATTCTTCTTCAAGGAACAAACATGACTCATTCTTGTACCTTTTCAAAGGACTTTGAGAGGAGTATTCTGGAGAAACAAGCTCAGATGATCTCAAGCCAGAGAGCCGTTTCTGTTGCTGACTGCTTTGTATAAACTACTGCAGCCAGCCTGGCAAAGCTGACCATCTTAGTGCCCTCATGCCACAGCAAAGTTGCATCAGGAAAGGGGTGCAGGGAGTTTGATTGAGACAGATGCAATTTGTCTCTTACTTTGATTTATTGTTAATGGTTGTTTTTTTTTTTTTGTCTAGCATAGGTACTCCACCTCCTTGCCAAAATCCTCCAAAGTTATTCCCAGAATGTGAAAGGAAGTCAGAGAGGGGAGAAGAGGAGCAGCTGCCCTGTATGGTATTTGATATTATCCCTGTTATTTTGCCTTTTGCAGAGGTGGTTTGGCTGAGTCTGCCAGAGGACCAGAGGGTGACTGTGACCACCATCACTGTTGGCCTTAGCGCTGTCCTGACCTGTAGCATCCATGGGGCGCTGCGGCCTCCCATCATTTGGAAACGCAACGGTGTCATCCTCAACTTCCTCGACCTGGAGGACATCAATGTACGTCCTGAGCCACTCCTGTCGTGTCTGATCAGGACATTGAGTATGACCCCATTTAACAGATGGTAGTTATAAGGGTACGACTTGTATCTTATTATGGAAAGTGGAAGCTGGTGTAATGTTTAGATCATAAGTGAATATGTCTCAGAAATAAAAGCAAAGCAGCATATATGTAGGGGAGAGCAGGAGTACTTGGAATATGTTATATGAAACTACGCTTCTTTCATTGTTGCAACCTGTGGTCCAAAGACCTTGAAATTCAGGGGAAAACAGCTCTACAGACCATTCACTCCTCAGGGGTGTCTTACCCAGTACAACAAAACAAGTTCATCAAGAAAATGAAACAAAACATTTACGGTTGGCTATCAGTCTCTCCTCTCTTTAAACCAAATAATTCATTTTTATCTCTGATCCTTCTGTTTCACTTGCCTTTGAATCAATTCTTTCTCATTCCTTGGCTGTTATTTCTAACAAGCAGTTTAAAAATGGGATTATTCAGCAGGGTGTGCTAATATTCTTGCAGGAAAGTAGATGAATCTTTTAATTCACAGTGCTGGTCTGATCTGTGAGTCATAGTTGGTAGTAAAGACAATACCAGAATGATGGTATAAACTTACTTATTTATTTAATAACATTTAATTATGGAGAGAGTGGAAAGTAGTGTACAAAAAATATGGTCTGTATTTCATTTCTCTTTGCATTAAAGTATATGGTAAATCAGGTTTTATTTTAATTACACTACAGCAAGAGTTGATTTATATTTTTGTTCAGTTCTTGTTAATTTGAAAACCACTCAGTTCAGAGTTGTTACAGTCAATACTATAGCTCCCTAATTTGTTGTGTATCCAGGACTGCTGAAATGGGAAAAATGTTTGGTTTATTCTTTTGCAGTAAAATGTGAAAATTATAGCACACGTGACAGAAACACACACAGCATCTCAGTACTCTATTTGTTGACTCCTACTTAGCAGGAAAATCATGTGTACCATGTGTAGGTAATTAATGTGTGCACAAACTCAGTAATTAAAATCACCTAAACTTCTTCTTTCCATCACAGCAAGTATTATCCTTTTAAAATATTTTGTATTTTTTGTCACTGCTTTGAGCTTGGCATGGAAATGCAACAGAGCCTCTGAAGGGTCAAGAGCGGTCTTAGGATTTGTTGGCCAAAAATAAAGAATTAAAGTTCCTGTGTGAACTGGACACGAAATGACAGTCCAAGCATCTGAGTAGAAACTCATTATTGAAGGACTGATGGCACTTGGATCTGAGGGTTTATTTGCAACTCCTACTACTATCAACAGAATGTTGGATATGTTTTCAGACTGAAATGCCAGTTCCTTACGTAATTTAGCACTGGCCCAAGTGGATTTCTGGTTTGCTTATAATTCTGTTTCTCATTGGTGATTCTATGTTAAGAGGCAGAATTATGTCCTTGCACATGAGCTGGTTCCTGAATGATTCAACACTCCCATGGAGTGTAATAAAGGAGGAAAAAAACACCACTTTTTGATCTGTTTCAGTTAGTACATCACTGAGAAACTATATCAGAAGAACATTCTGAGATTGTTACAAGGAGAAAAAACAAGATTTATGCCTCAATTTTGGTATGACACATACCAGTTTATGACCTCTATCACCTTGTCAGGTAACACTTGCTACTAGTGAACATCATTTTTTCTAGTCTAATGAACACCTCCACAACTTTTTCATCTTTAATTACACTGTGTAAATTTTTTATGTTCTGTATATACACTGCCATCTGTATTCTAGTCTGATTGCTTAAGGAGGCACAATTTGGGGATTGCCATTTTTTATTTTCCCTCTTCCACGGTGGGTGTTATGTAGAATGCTTGAGCTCAGGCATGTCTACCCTCTGGCTACTGAGGATAGGCACCTGCATGTCTGAAGCACTTGGTGGCAGCAGGGGTAGTCCTTCAGCTGCTAAATGCAGCCTTTTATTTATCGTGGAACCACAGAATTGTTTGGGTTGGAAGGGACTTTAAAGCTCATCTCATTCCAACCCCCCTGCCGTGGGTGGGGACACCTTCCTCTAGACCAGGTTGCAAAAAGCTTCATCCAGCCTGTCCTTGGACACTTCCAGGAATGGGCACATGTGTCAGTGCCTTACCACCCTCACAGGGAGGATTTTTTTTCCTAATATCTAATCTAATCCTACTCTCTTTTAATACATTCCCCATTGTCCTGTCACTACATGCCCTTGTTTAAAAGCCTTCTCAAACTTTCTTGTAGGTTCCCTTCAGGTACTGGAAGGACACAATTAGGTCGCTCTTAATCCTTCTGTTTTCCACGCTGAAGAATCCCAATTCTCTCAGCCTTTCCTTATAGCAGAGGTGCTCCACCCCTCTATTCATCTTGGTCTTTTCTTAAACACCTAACAGCTCAGGTCAGGGGGTGGCAGCAGACAGTTCAAAGCTTCAGCCTTACATGGGTACAGAAACTCACATTGAACAATAATCTGTTTAAAGGTATCGACAGCAGAAAGTAAAGGCAGCGTGCTTCTTATTGTGCTTGAAGGCAGTTAATTAAATTGCTTCAGTTTTCCTTTAGTACACCTCAAGCAGAAACTCAATTGCATTTCTGCTTTTCACAATAAGGTTGGCGATTTGGCTAATTGGAAGTGCAACAGGAGATTAAATGTGCCTTTTTAACTTCGAGAAAATCCTCTCTGCTCTTGGCACATTGCTAATCACATACAGACTTACAGGATAGTCACACACTCAGAAAAATCCTGGTATTATATTCCAATTAAACTCTTTCTCTTCTAAATGCTAATTCAAGAAATCAGATGAAATTAGAAGCTCAAGTCTAAAAAAAAAACAGAATCCTGCCAACTAGGTGTGAGAGCAGCAGAGGAAAGGCGCTGCTGAAGTGCCCTTTGTTACTTTATTCTCTCCAGAATCACAACAAATGTGATCTGAGAAGGCAACCTGTGTTCCGGGGTAGTACTGGGAGGGACAAAGACAGTCAACAAAAACCTAGATAATCCTAAATTTGCACAGAACTGAAAGACTGAAGATTACTATAAAGTCTAACTTTTTAACTGCATTAGTTAAATCACTTTTATGTGATATCTTGATTGGCAACAAAATATTTATAATTTTTCATTGCTCTCTTAATCAGAAGCTTTCATAAGCAACTGGTAATAATTTGTCATGTCCTGTCTGTGGGAGCTCTGTTAATGACTTGTCACATAGCTATTGCAAAAAGGCCATCCTAATGGTACATGTAATTAAACGGTTTCTCTTGCAAACATTTAAGATTGCTTTTAGCATAAAAATAATTATTTCGTCATAAATTACCCATCCATATTATTTATTCATTAAAAATCCCTTTGCAGTTCCACTTTTATAAAGTCACATCAACTTTCCTCATGCAGAAAATAACTATAATGTAGCTGAAACTGATTTAAATTGTTATAGCCATAAATTGATTTCTGACTACAAAAGTGAAGTGGTTAAAATGTGTCATCATTCAAAATAATATACGTTTGCCTCCTAGGAACAAGTGATATGTTTTCTCAAGTATGTGATTATGAAAGCATTTCTCAATTTGAAAAATAAGATAAACTCTTCGTAGAGTCAAATGCATATAATATTTATAGGGTATTGTTTCATATGACTTGATATTATCTCCAGAGAAACATGTGTAAATGGATCAAATTTTATAAATATAAGTTGCTTCTTCAGAAGCGTGGTGAAAGAGAAGATTATCATAAGAAAACGAATATGGTGTAGAGGTAGATAAGAATTTGGTGAATTACCAAGTGTCATGCATGTAGCTATAGCCAAAGCTCATTAGTGTCTTTCATTACTCATTTCATTTTAATCTGTACACTTTAACTCACACTGGCATTGGATCATTCGTTCGAAAATAGGCTTTACATAATCAATTGTGTAAGCACAGAGTTCTTAATTTTTGTTGATCTCAGGTAGGATGGCAGGGCCTTGCTCTCTCAAAACATCCCACCCAGGGACAAGCACAGAGCTCCAGACCACAGCCTTGATTGCTCATACTCCCCATCCACCTGGGAAATCACCTTCATGTACATCTCATGGCCCTTGCGAGAGCTGTGCCTACCTGTCTTGGTACACTTTTCATGTATATTCATGAAACTGTCCCTTTTCCATGCATAATATTTAAAACCCAAAGCGAACAGCCAACCTTTAAAATGCAAGTCACTGGGATTGGTTTTCTCATTAAAATAGTCTGTATGAAGACAATGTATTCATGTTGATGTTTTTATGTAGATTCACTGTTAAATAATAAAAAGTTCATGTGTGAATAACCCCATTAGTTCCCTGCTAATAGAACTAGGGCCATTAAAATGATCAAACCCTGGGCCATCCTAGATACTACATTAATGCAGTGATGGGAGCAAGTTACAAAAAGCTGCATATTTAGAAGCAATTTTTTTCTCTTTCAAATCAAAGTTTACGGAATTGCTTATAGTTTCTTAAGGTATTTACAGGCCCTAAAATAGAAGTTAGGTGCAAAATTACTACTGATAGTATATTCTGAATATATAGTCTCACCTTTTGTCATAATGAAGATTACACAAATTAAGTATCCACTTGCATTTTTAGAGGAATGCACCTATTTATTTTTCTTGTCAAGTTGTCTCTTAGTTTCTCGGGATATAAAACTCACCCATTTTTTAGTTATATTATAATTATACAACTATCTAAAAAGTTCATTTCCATATTTTCAAGATAAAAATTTTCTTTACTTACCAGCAGTCTTATGTTGTGTTAAATTCTTTGAGCATAAAAACAAGAAAAAGATAAATTAATGCCCCATCAGGCTGTGTTTGCAATAGTATTCTGGCATTTGCTTGAGGCTGAATTTCTCTCCATGTAAATGACTAAAGTGATGTGTAAAACCAAGAACAAATAATATTAATGAAGTACAAGTTCTCAGCTTGTCTCTAGAAATGAATTATTAAAAACATCAAAGAAAGTGATTTAAAGACCCATGATTAATTTAGTTTTTATTATTTTTATATGAATCACTCATAATTTACTGTAAAAAAGATCAGAGAGATTTCATTAGTGAGGAGAAATAATTTCCAAAGTGAATGCCGTTGTTGTAGATTTTGTATAATAATAATCTCCTTAAATGCTTGGGTACATTTTGTTTTAAAATCCTGTAAACATAATCAGAGATTTATGGGACACTGAGGATCAGGCAAGCTTTTTTAGTGTGAACTAGTTAATACTAGTTGCTTTGCTACTGATTGTGAAATCAGGATGGTGTTTTTCTTCACCTGGAAGTGTTCAAGGCCAGGTTGGATGGGGCTTGGAGCAACCTGGTTTAGTGGAAGATGTCCCTGCCCATGGCAGGGAGTTGGGGCAGGATGAGCTTTAAGGTCCTTTCCAACCCAAACTATTCAGGGATTCTAGTGGAAAACTGGTGACACCAGCAAGCCCCTTTGCCAGGACTGGTTTTGTCAGTAGAAACTGAAACCACATGGAGAGTGTGTCCAGATTCCCTGGCTTGGGAAAGGGCTGAAATGGAAGGGGTTAAAATTGAAGCGAATTATTATTAACAGTAGGAGTAATAATAGTATTTGGAAAGCAAATCTCCTAAGAGAAGAACCATTCAGGGAACTTTATTCCTTCTGCCATTATTTCTGCTATGAACACTTTTAAATCGTCATAGTGAGAGGGTATTGACTATCTTTAGGGCTCCCCCTGCCCGCTTCCCCCCACCCAGTATTTATTAGGAGCATTCAATATCTGACTTGGATGGTTTAAAATCACTCAGTGGGTTTAAATGGCTTGAGCAAGGGAGTGTGTAACCCGTAGTGCCATACTGTGGGGTGATTGGTGCCAGTGTGCACTCCTTGAGAGCTGTGGGGGATGTGGGGAATCTCTGGCTTCATGTCAGTGGGATTGACTTTTCTGTTTCTTCTTCCTATCTATGGTTTGAAGTCAAGTTTGGGTTTTTTTTCTCAAGCAACTGGAAGTTAACAGAAAAAATAATAAGCATCTATGCCCGTTCTTCTTCAAACTTCCTGAAAACCAAGAAACTGACAAAAATTTAAAGGGTTTTAAATGTTGAAACAACCCCAAGGAAGGTTAGAAAGCTGCATGAAAATGCATCTGAAACAGGCAAAAGGTGGGGGGCATTGCCCTGCACCTTGTGGCATCACAGCTAGTTCAGCATCCAGGGTTAATGTGGCTCCTCTCTGCCAGCTCCTTCCTGGGTGTCAGAGCAGGAGATTTGTGAGTGTTACAGTCACAGATTGGAATTCACTTGAGACAGAATGTGAACAAGATTTACGAGTGATATGCAATGTTTTACACATCTCTGAGTGCAGTGTCTCTGAACCACAGCAGAGTGCATGACCAGAGAATTCATTAGAAAGGGAATGGGATAAATAAATATGAAAAATCTTGTGTTTGGAGAGTCCAATGCCTTGGGTAATCAGTAGTGATGGAGGGGAAAGGAAATATTATACAAAAAAACCGTACATATCCATTTTCTAGGATCTGCTTTGCTATTTTTTAAGACAGCTTTTTAAAAAATATTTTATAGATTACGAAGTTGTTATCAATGTAAAATGTGGGGTGGTGTATTTTTTAAGTCTTGAAAAGTTAAAACATTCTGAGATCATTTAGTCAATCCTTTGGTTGAAGGGTAAATGCAAGACGTGAAAGAAGTTCATGAAGGACAGAGAACTTTTTATTTGAAAAAGGGAGAAAAAAGGTGATACGAACTGCTAGAGAAGTCAATTTATCAGCTGCCTCTATTTGAACTTAACAATTATGAGAAATTATAAGCATGACTTTCTGAAATTTTTTATTAGAAGAATTACTTTATAATGAAATTCATAAGATAGAAGTGATGAACACCCTGCCCTTACCTGGCTGCTTTGATGATTCTGTGGGGTTAGATGTACTCTCTCCAGTTTCATCACTTCTCTTTCTTCCTCTTCACAAGAAAATGGTGAGATACGCCATCCCTGAGCACCCACATCCGTTCCAGAGACACCCCATCCCAGGAAGTGTTCAAGACCAGGTTGGATGGGGCTTGGAGCAACCTGGTCTGGTGAAAGGTGCCTCTGCCTGTGGCAGGGGGGGTTGGACCATATGAGCTTACAGCTTTCAACCAAAGCTGTAAGCTCATATGGTTCCATGATAATTCACCTTCCATGGAAATGAGGAAAACTATGTCTCAGAAATTACTTTTCTTGCCTTTTTACTCATTGCCTGTTCTTCTTCATGGGATGATATATTTAAAAGTCTTTTCAGTTCACTGTGGGGCATTACTGGGATTGAGTAGGGCAGTAAGAGCTCCCTGGGGTGTGTAGCACTTGCTGAGCCTCCCAGACAGCCCTGAAATACTCAGTCTTAAAACTGGGATAGATTTGGGGAGAGTACAATTATGTTGCATCAGTTTTATAGATGTTTTTGTTCTGCTCTGACTGCTTTCAGGCTTGTGGCGACTTGGAGAACTGGCTTAACAAGCAAAAACCATCTGAACTAAGTCAAAATATGTGGAAATATTTCCTCTGCTTTTCCCCATTGTGAATTATTGCTATTCCCTCAACCCACCCCATCCACATCCCAGCAAACTGGTGCAGCAGCTCAGCAGCTGTCAATGCTCACTCACACCCTGTTAGTACAGGGCAGTGGCCTGTGAGCAACTGAGCAGCTCCTCAGAGCTCCCAAAGGCAGTGCAGCACGGAGGGAGATATGGGACACATCCCAAATACATCTCACAGATTCCAGCTGCAACACAGCACTCCTGACTGCAAGATGTGAAGTTAGAGGTTATTAAGGAATCAAAGATGCATCATTTCTTAATGCTCCAGGGCTTGGGTTTTTACAGCACTTCCAAATACAGTCTTATGAAATACACAAAGAAAGTGCTTGTGCATAAGAATGCATCCATAGATATAAAATGCAGCAGTGAAATCCTAATGTACTAACGATATCCACAGGGAAACATTAGGAGAAACCATGAGCTGCAATAAACACACAGAAAGTCATTAATTTGTTAGAGAATTCAGTCTACTTTTTGTAGCAACAAAAGGTTCAGTATTAAACATTTAATGCCACAATCACTTTTTCCTTCCCACACCTAAACACTTTTGATTCTTAATAAAGTTGTAGTTATGTATGAACTTACTGTGTGTGCAAGTTCTAATACAGGGTTGATAATTCCCTTCTATGCCTGACATGGTGATATGGTGCTAACCTAAATCATCTTTGATAGCTTTCTTTAAGCACCAGAAGTCTAAAAACAGATGTTAAAAGTCAAAAAGTGTGCTTTTACCAATATAAGCCCCTCTTTTCAAGAAAAACACAGTTGGAAAGGAAGTTAATAATACAGTAGTGCTGCACCTATTTGGTTGTGCAAGGGTTTTTTGCTTATATTGATACATTTGTATGCATTGGGAAAAAACAGATCATCCTTAAAAAGACAATTACAGAGTACAAACCAAGCATTCAGAATATCTTTATGTGATATTTTAAAGGAAATAACATACTGAAATAGAGAAGATTATATTGCCCTGTTTTTCCACAACTCCTTATAAATCATTCCATTAAAGTAGTCATCCTGCTTTTATTGATCTATACTCAATTTTAGTTTCTTTTAACTTAGAAAAAAACTGTTACTAAGTCCCCTCCAGTGCAAGCATTTTCTGTATCTCATGCAAATATCATTTGACCAGGGTTGGTGTCTTTTCTACTAGCAGTTACTCATGCGTCTTTGCTTTCCATCAGGAAAGATCTAACTGGCCAAAAAACAGGTGAATGCTTGAAATGGAGATTTTTGAGTAGATATTTGTAATAAAGTATTGGATAACTTAACCAGCTTATTCCATAGTGTAGATGCCTGACACCAAGGTGACAATAATATCTGAGATGCTTTTAATTACAGATAATGGATTTCAGATAATCTGTGGATTTACTATGATTCTTTATAGTTATTCATACATCTGCCCATTGGAGCAGCACAGCCAGCAGAACCAGGTTATGACTGTAGATATATCTGCGCCCTCTCAGGTGAAGGTCTGTGCTTTGCCAAGGGTTGAGTCCTGCCAGTAAACTTATTTCTCAGTGCTTGCTTTCAATCTGCCTTAAAACATGTTTAAAAACTAGGCAAGTTCTCAAAATTCTCTCCCCTCTGCCAGTGCTGACCTGCCACTGAGAGGTGAGGAATGAAGATGCTTCTTAGTGCCAAAGAGAAGATTTTGGAGAAGATTCATGAGCAGACAGAAGTAGTGCCAGATCAATCCATACTGCAAGAGACAGGCTGTTTCGTACTTCTCTTGAGGGGTGCCAGCTGGCATTGCATGTCTGCTGCAGAAATCGCAGCTTCCTTCAGAAAATGTTCAAAGTGTGGTGTCTGGAAAGGCAGGTTCAAACTGCAAAGCACATGCACCCTGAAGAGGCAGGAAATGTGAGATGTAAGGAGCCCCAGAAGGTTTGGGTTTAGAAATCAGCCCACCCACTGATCAAACAACTCCTGCTTGTAATCTCTGAGTGCTTGGCAGGGGTTGGCAGCAGCAGGTGGAAGTGGATGGTTCCTTATAGTGCTGGAGGTGCCATAGGTGCAGCAGTGAAGGAGCAGAAAGGACCCAAGTTCTTGACTCTGAGCCAGCAGATCAAAGTGATGTTCCTGTTTAATCTGTCCCCCCCGTGGGTTCTGCAGTGGCAGAGGAGGCAATGAGCTGTCACCTCCTCACCGCACACACTACTGCACGTTCCAGACACGAGGGTGGCAACAGGCAGGACCTCCTGGAAGGGCTTCCTCTGCACATCCTGGGTTTTAGGCTGGCTTGTAGCTGCATATTGGTGCTTTGAAAACAAGTCCTTGTGTTTTCATAAACAGGACCACTCTCCAATATTCACCCAGTTGTACTGGGTTTGTGCCAACCTGACTCAAAGTTGAAATTTCCCTTAGTACTGCAGTGAAATTACTCAAAGAATTCCATCTAGCATACTTCACACATGGGGATGATTACAGAAGAATAATTCTGTCAGTTCGTGAACTGTTTTTAAATGTATCCTCCTCGGTTTGCATAGAAACATAAACACTGAAGCTGCAGAAAAACTGAAGGTTGGTGGAGTAACAAAGGAAGCTGCTTCGTTTAGCCATCAGTGCTGTGGTTCTCTTAGCGGTAATTCAGTAAATAAATATTGAAATTAGCAAATAAATAAGGAATTGAAATAAATTCCTAAGCAGAGTGTGTGTACAACATATTCAAGTGCCAAAAATATGTCTACTAACTCAATCCTTCCCATTTGTAATCAAAATTGAAACAATGCAAGAGCAGATCTAGGAAGATGAAGGGGATGAAGAAAGATACTTGTTAAGCAGTTACAGAACAGGTATGTTTGAGAAATGAGTTTTTATCTTCTTCCTTGTCTCCTAGCTAGGATATTGTCTACGTGACAAAGAGCTTCAGTTCTTTTTCAAGTCTCAGGACTGCAGTGCATTTTCTAAGAACCAGCACAGATAAAGGAAACCTTAACCCACCCAAATGTTAGCATTTTATGCATCTGAGGTTAACAGGTAGATATTAAATTACCCCATAAATTAAACAGCTGGAAATGGCCATCTCTTTATATGTGAAGAGCACCTTGTTAGCAACAAGCACAAAAGTTCATATTATCAGATGAGTCACTGTACCTTACTCCAAAATTGCTGCTCATTTTCCCCCTTCATGTTGATTTATGAACTTTATAGCCTACTGTTCAAAATTCTATCTGTGTCCCCAGGCTGCATTGCTATCAAAACCTCTGAACAGGTAGTCTCCATTCATTTAGTGTTTAAAATATTGTTACTAAATAATAAGGTACCTTTCCTGTCTTTTGTTCCATTCAGGATTTTGGAGAAGATGATTCCCTCTACATCACCAAGGTAACAACTATTCACATGGGCAATTACACCTGTCATGCCTACGGCTATGAAGAGCTGTATCAGACCCACATCCTTCAGGTGAATGGTTAGTAAATTGCATATATGACATTCCATGAAAATGTTCCGTAAGAAAAGTTGTGTGTTAACCTCATTCACACAGAGATGTGTAAAGCCACAGCCCAAATTATCTGTGCATGAGAGCAAACGCAGCTTGGGGTTTGCTCGCTCACGTTGTCACACAAGCAGTCAAAAATGAACATATCAGAGGGAGTATATGTATAGTTACCTGGGCTTCAGGAGGTATCTTCACTGTAAAACAAGCTGTCAGTGACATTTCCATTGAGTTAAGAGCAGCGTTTCCAAGCATCCCGTAAAGTAATTACTACTTTTGTCAACAGAAGTGTTGCCTCAATAATTTCGTCTTCCAGAAAATCATTCCTGTTGCATGAAACAACCCAGGATATTTAAATAAATACAGCAGTGTTTCCAAAACCAGCTAACTCCCAGCTATATATTCAGGTTATCACCTTGTTGTACTGAGCTTGGTTTGCTGAGGGCTATTTACGCTGCCTCACTGGATTGCAAAATGAGGGCAAACTATTTTACAGGTTAGAGAATCACACAGTCCATATTCCAGCATTCTCGTTCAGCTCCATCCCCTGGACTACATTTGTTCCTGGTGGAATTTACATTCAGGCACTCACTATCTATCTCCTGCCCTCAAACTCACTCAGTTGGATTTACTTTGAAATTACATTAGGTTAAGCCAGCATCTACTCAAGGGACCAGCCCATAGAGTATCCACCTTCATAGCAGCAACCAGCATTTTTCAGCTTTAGACCCATTTTTACATGTGTTGATGATGCCCAGCAGTGTCTCCAGAACAGGGGACAGGGTGACCCATTACTAACTATGGGTACAATCTGGTATGACATGGGATGTACACTATGGAATGTACACTGGTATGAAAGTATTTATTTTTTTAGGAAAATTCAGTTACTTTATTACTGGATATATATATTATAAGGAAAACTAATATTTAGTCCTTTCTCTAGGTGTGTGTTGACCTGCACAAAGGCGAGCTTTAAGCGATAAAGAGCAGTTAGTTATACAGAGGTCAGTAGCAAGAGGAGAAACAGTAAAGAGGGATACTTATGCATTTTAAGAAGAGCTGTTGTGGACATGAGATTTTGTTGTGACTGCAGCTCAGGTCTGCTGGATGTGTCTAAGTGCTCCCCCCACCACGCAAGTACCTGGAGGAGAGCACAAAGTATCTGGTTGATCTGAATGAAAGCTGACTAAATGTATCTACATAAAAATTTGTCATCTTTTGAGAAAGTAAACTGTAAATCTCAGCAATGTGGATAACTAAGTCGTGTATGCTGCAGCTGAGAAAATAGGTTTAGTTCCTCAAAATGCTGTTTATTTGATGAATGGCAGTTGAAAGAAAAGCCAGCTAACAACTTAATCCCATGTCTATTATGTGATGTATTATGAGGCCTGAATGGAGTTTAATTGGCAGACAATGTAGACTTTATAAGCACTGAGAATAGAAGGCCCAAAGGCTTTGAAACTTAAACCAGAATGAGAGGAAACCTGGATGGAGTGTGGGGAGAGGGTGATTTGTTCCATACTCATGCTTGCCACTTAGATTTAACTTGTTATTGAAAGATCACGTATTCTTTTTAAGTGCAAGTTTCATACCATAACTGTATGGGCGTTTTCTTACCAAAAGAAAAATGCTGTTACACAAAAATCACTATCTATGTGGGCTTTTTCATGTTCTATGTAGTTACTAAATGCAGAATAAAATGCCCTGCATTCTGGTATCAACTCAGGCTTGCTAGAAAACATTGCAGGGTCTAGAAATCTTTGTCTCACAGCATCTGGTATTCCCATGTGGGCCATTAGGCTTTGCAAAGCTGGGTTTTTGTAATTCTTGATTACAAAATGGCTGCCCACCTCACTACATTCCCTCCTTTTCTGCCTGTGTCACAGTTTCCTCCAGCAACTGATGTGGGGGTGACAGCCCTGATGGCTGGACAACGTTGTTTGCCTTCAAATGCATTAGAGGACTCCCAAGGCAGAGCCCTTCACAGGGAAACCTTGGGTTTTAGTAACTTAAAGGACACATTGAGGAATTTTTCTTGACAGGAGTAGAGGGAAGAAACTGAGCCAAACTGAATTGAGTGAAGATGCTGAGAATCTAAATGTAGCTGATGGGCTCTGTTCTGTGCTGGGGCTTGTCTCTGTCTGTCTGTATCAAACTGAAAACTCCATCTTCAGCACGGAAGAGTTTTTGTTGCTTTCCGGTGTTGGACTGAAATGGTAAGAGAATGTGACACAACCAAATCAGCCAGAACTCGGGTGTATCTGCTCCCCCATCTCCCCTAGGGAGGTGCTGATCTACTTTCAACATCAAAAGCATGGGGGCTTTTTATTTTAAGAAAATTACCAGAATTTTTCTTTTCATACCTCCCAAGTTTGTCTGGGAGAGAGCTGGGAGTTGAGAGAGAGCAGAGAAAGAAGAACCAACTGGAAGTAAAAGAGTTTATCCCCAACCCTTCCCAAGCCCACTATGTCCATACGGGCAGGTTCTAATTTTTAGACTGTTTTTCAGTTAATTCAGTGTTTTCAAAGTCGCAGTAACTCTTCCAGCATCCTTGGGTCCTTTTTTGTACCACCTGAGCCCTGTTTTACTATTCCCACTAAGACACATCAGTGAGCTCACAAAAGAATCTGATCCTAGTTACATGTGCTTTCTTCCTCTGCTTTTATCCAACATATTAGATGATCTTTAACTTACTTTTTCCTTTTCCTCTTTTTAGAATATAACACTAGATTCTTACATTGATTAGGCAATATAGAAAATAAGGAAATATAAGCTTAAATAGAAAGTTTGCAGCCCAATTATGAAAACATTAAATGTTTCTGAGATTTGGAGCTCTACTACCTCTCAACTGCTGAATGCTATGCAGTGTTTCTGTTTGTATCAGATGGTTCAGGATATCCCAAATAGCATAGGCAGATCCAGATGCTTATTTTGACAAGCAGAGACAAGAATCCTCTTAGGCAGAAAATGTGAAGATCACCAGGTGAATACCCCAAACTGCTAGCTCACATCTGGGCAAGAAGGACGAAGAACATGTGAAATGCAGCCTGTTTGATGTGAGAGGTTTGGTTGAACTCATCAATCTTAGGATTCACAGTTACTAGTAAAATTTAAGTCAGTGTATTTATACAGCTCGCCCTTAAGATCTTTGGAGGAAAATAAATTGCTGAAAGACAATGTTTAAACAGTTTAAGAATTTAAAGTTCATCTTGCGTTCTGGTATCTTTGATCCGGAGGAGCCAAGAGCAGCAGGAAAATTATATTCTCTCCCACGTAAGGAAATTGCTGGGGAAATGTGTATGCACTAGCTGTAGGGAGGAAGCAATTTAGCACTTTCAAGAGGAAAAAAGAGGTCCTGAGGCTAAAGAATCTCATAAAATAATAATCAGCTATGAAAATTAATAGTTGGCAAATCAAGAGACTGCTGAGTGTATTTTCCTTGCTGAGTCATTTTCCTTGGTCCTTGCACTCAGGAAAACATCAGCATAAACCAGAATATTGGATTCCTTGAAAATAGTTTTAAAAAAGCCATTTGATCCTCAGCCCAATTATAAGGGTCCAAATTTTCCAGTAAGCCTGATATTATGAACACAGATGTTTTGTTAATGTGGCTTTTCAGGAGAAAACATAAAATGCTGTAAACTCCATTCAAATCATATATGGAAAGAGTAAAACCTCTCGAGTAAATGATTAATCTGTTAATTATTGCTACACCCTGGAATATAGAGCTCCTACAGCAGCAATGGATCTCTTTGGGCCTTGGTGCCACCATCTGTGCTCATCGTGTGCTTTATCACCTGAGCTGTTTTATAATAAGGAATTGGTTTGCTCACAAGTGAGGTGCTGCTTAGTATGCAGTAGTAGGCAATCTACCCAATCTTGTGCTTGTTTCAATGCCTTTTTTTCCCTACTTTGCTCAAGATAATGGCATTTTTATATTGCCCTTGGCTGCAGACACAGTAATGATTAGCAATGATATATATTCACCTGTGCAGTGAATTATGTAAGACAAGGGAGAAAAAATAAAAAGTTTAAAAATAGTAGGAGAAGGAAAATTATAAGAGAGCAGAAATGGAGGTGAAGTACATATTCTTTGTAGGTGAAAACAGTTTCCTTATTAATCACTCTTGAAAAGACACCTTGCTATAATTTTAAGTTAATTTTCAGGCAGAGCATTGATGCAGTGTCTAGGACCTGTGAGCTACCTTTGGCACTATAAATCTATTGTGTTTTCAGCCCTGTAGGTAAAATAGGTGGATTATTCATGTGAAGACTATCAAGGCGTGAGGCAAAAACGTGAGAGATTAAAGTACAGTGTGTTTGGTGAAGGGGTGCCCTGATTCTGGGGAGCTGATGGCTGTGGCCATCCTGGGAAACACTGACACAGGTGCCCAGATGAGCAGCAAAGCCTGAAAAAAAACCCAATATTAAGTAAATAACAGCCCACAATGGTTTTGAGAGCATTAAATAGGTGATGATTGGGATGGGCTCTGTTTCTGAGAGCTGGCAGGTGAGGAGACACTTGGCTTGGAGTAAAATTTCTCTGGTGTCTTTGGCCATGTGAGATCTCAGCCAGGTCAGCTGATTTCACCAGGATTTGAGAATCAAACCTTGAATATTGTAAATCTTTTTCCTCTGTATTTGTAGGAGGCACATTGTCTTTCAGCTGCGATTCTAAATAAATCATGTAGGTCTTCAATGGACCTCACTTACTAAATAATTTCAATCAATTCATGTTACTAGTAGCAAGCAAATCATAGATAGGCCAAGCATTGAGTGCAGGACCTTCATAAAATTCTGTCAAAGTCGACAAAAATTACCTTTATCCTATCATCCCTGGAGACACTGACTCAGAGAAATTTACGTTAATTTTCTAAGGTAGTAATGAAATGAGGAGCTCCTGACTCTCAGTCTTATTCTGCTGAACTGCTGGGACACCGATTCCTAAATAAAACAGGGATGGCTCCAACAGCCACCAGCATCTCAGGCAGCATTCCCCTGCTTGCTTTCCCCTTGATCTGACATCTCCTGAAGTCAGGAGGAGCTACAAACCTGACAGTAATGGGGGGAAGAGAAGATAAAATACTAGAAAATGTTTTTATTTAGAAATTGAAAACTCAGTAAAACCAACCCTGTATTTTTGATAACCCACTGATTTCATGAATGATATTTCCTTCACTGTCCTGCATCTTGCAACCCTTTCTTCTCAGGTAAAGGAGATAGGTAAAGGAATAGGACAGGGAACCTAATCCACAGGTCCAGTGCAGAGGTGGATTTCAAAGCCATTCCTTTGCTAGAAGTCCTTTTTTTTCTTTTCCTCTGCAGTTGGCTGTAGGCATTTTCTCTCAGATTACACTTCAACAATCTCTTGCTGTAAAAGCTATAAAACCCAAGTAGACTTGAGGGCTTTCTGTCATGGCTGATTTCCTTCCAAGCTGACAACTCAGGCCTGGTTAACTCTTGGCAGTTGGTGTAGAAGGCAGAAGTGAAATACATGTCTCTCTGGTAAGGCCCATAAAAAATAGATATAGAAAGGTGGGAAGTATATGCTAGTGAATGTATTTATTTAAACTATACTCATATGGATATGTAGACACACAGCAAGCTGCAAACCCAGATTTCATTTTATTCTAAAGCAATTGTTAAGACAATTTAATTTTAAATCATGGTGCCTAATAATGTACTATGTAAAAACAGAACAGTGAGTTAGATACCTTAAGCCAGTGATTTCCGGAAGTTTATCGTTAAATCATTCAGGCTTTCTTTTAAAAAAAGCCAAACACAACCCACAAATTTTCCTGTCTTTCACCACTGCCAGTAGCAGTTAATCATTTTCCTGGGGGACAAAGTTGGGTCCCCGTATATCATATCCACATTGGACTCTGGTCATGGTTTTACAAAACTGTACAGCTTTCAGCAGTTACATCATGAATCACAAAATCTCCTAATCTGATAGAAAAGTTGACTGCTTGATCGTGAAACACAAATACCACTGGCCATAGTATGAGACATCCTCACATTTCCTTTCATTTTCCCTCAAGGTGAAAGAGTCTCACTGGTATCTTTCACTGATGTTGCAATATAGCAAAACTTTTTTTAAGTGTGTGAGTAAATTGTTAAGAAATAGTTAATGGGTGGTATTAAGCCTTGTTGATTTGAGCAGTGAAGGAAAGATGGTTGAAAATCAATTAACATCCCTGAAATTGTAATATAATTAGTAGTTCTGCCAATGGAGTATATTACATCATTCAGGAGTGCCTTCATGAAACAAGATAAGTCATGTTCTGAAAATCTCTCAGTGAAAAGAAGTAATTGATAAACACTTTATTTGTTCAGAATAAGAGGTAGTGAGTACACAGGCTACTTCCTGATGGATATTCAATTGAATATTAAGTTATTTCTCATAGGCAAGAACTCAAATTCCCTCCTAGATTCAGTGAAGATCTGAAGTTTATATTTTAATTATTAAATATGGGAGTACCCATGTTAGGTTTTAATCCAACTATTAAGTTTAGTTAGTCACTCAATGAAAGCAAGGATAGTCTAAATACAGAATTGGATCAAAAGGTTGCTCCCTGGCACTGGTATATTAGTTTACTCTTATCTGTTACAGAATCATAGGATCACGGACTGATTTGGGATGGAAGGGATCTTAGACACCATCTCATTCCAACCTCCTGTCATGGCCAGGGACACCTTCCACTAGACCAGGTTGCTCTAAGCCGTGTCCAGCCTGTCCTTGAACACTTCCAGGGATGGGGCAGCCATAGCTTCTCTCATATGCCAGTGCTTGGAAAATTATTATTTTCTATTTTCTGCTCCCAAAGTCAAGCTGTAGAGAAATCATTCTTGTAGCTTGTACTGACAGCCAGATCAAGCTTATCTCCCTAGTTCTCAACTCAGAGCCCCTCTGTGGGACTGCAGGCCAGCAGCAGCTCTCAAGCCCCAGTGCGGGGTTTCAAGTTCCCAATTCCTTGCTTCCCACAGTGCCTCCAGTGATTCGCGTCTACCCCGAAACACAGGCACAGGAACCAGGCGTGTCAGCAAGCCTGAAATGTCACGCTGAAGGGATCCCTAATCCTCGAATTACCTGGCTAAAGAACGGCATTGAAATCATGCCAAAACTATCCAAACATCTATCGCTCCTCGGTAAGAACACAATTTTGATTAATTAAAGTATTGCAGACAGGGATTAAGAAGGATTATTTTGCACTTGAAAACAGAAGTTCTTGTACTTTGCTAAGCCGTAGTTGTTGGAAATCGTATTATAAAACCCCAGTTCTTTCTTTTTATCTCTTTCTTCTGTAAATTTACTGGGAAATACACTATTGATTGATGTAAGTGATAATTGTGTTCTGTTCAAAGACAGCCTGCCCGTTTCTTCACTGCTTTGCTTCTTGTGTACAGCACAGCAGAAAAGAAATGCATTAAATTATTTGAAGAGAAATTCAATAAATTATTTGTTCATGTCTAAGCCCACACTGGATGCAAGTCAGCTGAGAATCAGTCTCCTACTTGGCTCTGCTGAAGGAATTGGACTTTTAACTCCTCTAGGTCCCTGTTCAAGTGAGGGTGCAACAGGGATAGTAAAAGGCAAAAACATTTATTTGTAATTTTCTCTGTAAAAATACTAACCCCATCCTCAACACATGCCCCAGTCTGGCTTTGGTGTATTGTAGCCTTTAGCCTGTTTTGGTAGCACTGATATCACTGCATAACACATACAATATCTCAACATGTTCCAAACATGGTCCAACTGCAGAAAGCAAAATGGTAGGAGGAACTGTAGAGAGACCCCTTTAAACTGAAGTTTTTGGTGATCTGATGAAAAACAGTTTGCAAAATTGGAATTAATTTTTCTTCACTAAAACCAAAGGATTTTTCTAACAAAAAGAAGAAACAAATGAAATGTGATTTATTGTTTGACTTGGGATTGTTCTTTGTTCTTTTCTGGTGTGGAGCGTGTATGTGCTGATGGAAAGGAGCAAGACATCAGCTCCCATGAGAATCCCCGAAAACCTCTAGTTTTCTAGGAGGAAACACAGTGGGGTAGAACCACCCTGTTGAGCCATCACTGGGCAGCTGTGGCAGTGGAAGACAATTAAGGCAGGGAAAGCAATTAGCAGCAATGAGGAACACTGTTTATGAGCATCTCTCTTACAGCAAATGGAAGTGAACTTCATATCAGTAGTGTTCGGTATGAAGACACTGGTGCCTACACCTGCATTGCTAAAAATGAGGTGGGAGTGGACGAGGACATATCTTCCCTTTTCATTGAAGATTCGGCGAGAAAGACCCGTAAGCTCAATTTCCCATGTATTTATTTCTTTAAATAGTTTTTGAATGTGATGGTATACGTATAATTTAATAGTTCAGGCTATTGCATGCAGTAAGTTGGATCTTATGTAAGGTAATGACATTTCTGAATGCACTTTGATCAGAGGATTGGACACTTTTTGGGGTAGGAATCATGCAGAGAAGGTAAAATCTTGTCCAGGAAGGTGATGTCTTTCATGTGCCAGAAGCATACTGGGTGTGTGATGGGTAATAGCTTTATTGGAATAACAAATTGGCAATAGTTTCAGATATCAGGGAATCCAAAATGTAATATTTTGTCGAATTCTATAAATCTCATTGATTTCTGTACAAGATTCTTTTGAAGCCAGTTACCAGTCAAAATTCTTGAGTATTTAGATGTCTGAAAACTGTTGTGATTATATTATTTATTTTACCTGTTTTTACATCACTGACTGGCAAAATAGGTTTCTCTCCGCGTGAAATTATACAAATACTCTCCCAGCTACTCTTCCCACATCTCTCTAGGAGTGCAGCAGTTATCTTGACCACACTGACCCCAAAACAGAATTGCTGAAGGAGATGATCAGTTGTCCCAGTAGAAAAGCTCCCAGAGGCCTGATCTCTTCTAGTTCTGCCATCTTAACTGCTAGAGAGATTACCTGGGTTTATGGTGATACTAAAAGTCTAGGTGCAAATGGGATTTTTGCTGCTTTTCTGGCTGCTAATATAGAGCAAGAATTGAAAACAAAGTTACCCATAAATATGGGCTTTCAAGGAGATTAACTAGATTTATGTACTCTTGTTAATATTGGTGGTTTTCCTTTGAATACTTGAGCAAGGGAAATTACAGTATATTGAGAAATAATTGCATCTATCTGGAACAGAAATTCAAATGCAGGTGTACTTTCAAAGCTTATGTGAATCCTGAAAGAATGCAGTTACTTGAAGTTCCAAGAAACAATGCAGCCAAGGGTGTAGCTGCTGTAACTGCTAGTCTCAGGCGTCTTCTGAAAGATGCTGGTGGACAAGACAGTGCTGGGTTAATGGTTGCACTCGATGATCTTAGAGGTTTTTTCCAACCTTAATGATTCTATAATTCCATGTTATGTTTCCTTATTGAACCTGCACAGAAAATCACAGGCTGTACCATACCTCCAGCTGCATTTGAAGGTAACAGCTTCTCTTTAGTAGGTCATTGGTCTTTGCACAGCTGCCTTCATTTCAGGAAGGATTTTTCCCATGTCAAAGTTTCTGAATTGTCTCTAGAAGGAGCAAATGTGTTTATAACTCTCCATTTTTCCTGGTATTTTATTTGAATGAATATTACAAAATTTTCACCAATTAAACAGTTCATGTAAACATGAGTATTTATTCAGTTACTTGCTACAATGAAAATTTTGACATTGTTTTGTTGTTTTTTTTCCTTTTCCTGATTATTTTCTGGCTTTCCCAATATTCTGATGCTGCAGTTGCAAACATACTGTGGCGAGAGGAAGGTACTGCAGTAAAGTTCTTTTGTCGTACTGATAATGTGCTTGTCTGCTTTAATAATTCCATGATGGACCATTCTCCACTGACTTGCCACTAACCCTATCAACTTTCACAGTCACCAGATTAAGTACAGACCAGACATTTAAAAGCTATATTATTCAGATAAGAGATGTCACTCTTTTACCTGTAACTTCTTGCATTTTCCCACTATGAAATAATACATGACCATAAATTATATAAAAATATTAATTTTGTATATACTGCCAAAAATGTGAGTAGCCTGAGATTTTCAAGCTGCATTAGCAATCACACAAGTGTCAGAAGTGCTCCCAAATTACCATAATTGAACAAGTAAGGCATAAATTCAATACACTGCATTTTTAAGCAACCAATTCAAACTCTTCCTTTTCAGTAGCATGTATTGATGTTTTCTAGCCGAGCAACTGAAACTGTGCTCTTGACTGTTAGGCAAAACAAAAATCCAAACCACAACAGGTTTTATTCCCTCTATCCTTTGAATCAATGCAGAGTAAAGGTTGCCCCATTTCTTCTTGTTTCAATTGGCAGTTAAGAGCTCTAGTTCTATCAAACTTACAGTGTGCCCGTCTCAAGGTCAACAGCTGTGTATCTTGGAAGCCAAAGTATGAAAAACCCCATCCTGAGCAGGTAATTGATTCAAAGATATTATGGAGGCACTTCAAATCACCTCATTTTGTACATGCTGTGGTGTCGTAATTTCCAAAATACCCAGTAAGAAGTGTCATGCAACAGCCCAAGGGGCTCTCACACAGGTTGTCCATCTGACTCTGTAGGTGTGGAGTCCAAGTGTGTGGAGGGGACTCTGTGACCTTGGGCTCCTGGAAGGCTGTGAGCAGGACATCTACTCACTGGAAGAAGTGAGGTTGAAGCGCAGATGTAAACTAGTTCTTATATCTGCCAACTGCTTATGAGGCAGCTCAGACCTTGATGTCCTTCAGGCTGTGTGGGAAAGGTTGCTGTGCAGTGACAAACTGCTCTTGGCCATGTCCACCTGTGAACACCCAAACTCTCTCACACTGCTCCTCCAAGAAGGGGTTCTGCTTTTGGAGGGTGCAAAGGCCCCTTTGTAAGTAGTGCCTCCAGGTACCCAAAGCAATAGCTGGGCTTCCAGTCCTCAGCATGAAGCTTTCTGGGTAGCTTGGGCTTGGCACAAAGGATTTCAGGGGCAGAAGGAAGGTGCCAGGGCGTGGTGACCAGAGCAGCCTGGGGCAGGTGTGCAAACACCTGGTGTAGACTGTCAGTGCCACTGTTGGCCACAGACACATACAGAAAATACACTAGTTTATTTCTGAAGTCCCTTCCAACCCATGCCAAATGCAGCTTGCTGGAGGTAGAGAGGTGGCACAGTCACCGAGGAGAGCTCCCCAGCACTTCTTCCTAAATACCCCACCTGCAGGTTCCTGGTGCAGGGCTCCTGGTGAGGAATCTTCATTGCTGACATTCCTGTAAATGGCATTATGGTTACTAAGAATTGCTGTTTCCCTTCTGCTTGGAAATGAAATCTCTAATGCATCTCATCAGTCCAGCATCACCTGGACATTGCTCCATGACTGTTTATATACAGTGTCCCTTTATGCTCCTTTTTGAAGAAAGCAGTTGGATAAACCTACCGGATGTAGAAGTACAGTAATATATAAAGAACAGCTGAGAAGTTGGTTGCAGAAAGTCTTATTATAATTTTGCTCAATAAATGGACTTACTGCTTATCAACCTTGTGCATTTTAAATAAAAGTGTGAGCAATGTTGAGGCAAAACATGGTCAGTAAAGGGGATTTTCTATTGATGTTCCTAAACAATTCAGCATCGGTAAAGCAGGTTTATTACCCTGCTTGTGTTATTCTGTAGCATTTGATGGGCACATTCATTCTAGAATATACTTCAGCATGTGAAATCCTGGCACAGAGAAAGCTGGAAGACAGGAATGGTATTTTTGGTTTTACATTTTAATGTATTCTTTCAATACCTTCTATGTGCAAGTAGCAATATTAACAAATGCATTAGTAGGTTCGAGCTCCTTTAAAATGATCACAACCTCATCCCCACAAGGTCTGGAGTAATTAAAATCTTGGGAAAATGCCTAAACAAAATATTATGCAGAACAAACTTTTGCTGCAAGTCAAACTTTTAACACAAGTATTTAGTAATTTTAATAGTCAGTCTGTCAGTTTGTTCTCAAAACCTTTCAGACCATGCACAAGCAACGCCTCAAGAAATAAGTGCTCGTAGGGCAACCAGCCAGTTAAACCTGGGGCTGGAAGCACATGCAGTATTTATTCAATGTACAAATAGTTTTTAATTTTGTCCAGAGAAAACCATGAGTAGCCCAAATGTAAAGCAGTGATTTGTTTTCATGACAGTGTTCATTTCTGTAGTGAGCATTGCTTACTTAATACCTGGAGAAAAGGAGCATTTTGTGCCAGCAGGCAATCAGCAGTTATGTGAATGTATGCACTTAAAAGGCTGAAAGTCTTTTCATTACCAAATTTAAGTATTTAGATTAAGTTGAGGAAAATTAATACTTAAGTATCAGATTTTATTAATATTAATTATACTTAAGTATCAGATCAGAGGAGAGTATTCCATGGTGAAAAATTTGCCCTTTGATCTCAAAGGAGGGATGTATAAATGTACACTGACAGAGACACTGTATTTCTCAAATAAGCTCTTTTTGATATCAGGTGTCTTCCTGAAGTTTTTTTTTTTTCTTAGAGCCGACTTCATCTGGAGTGCATCAAATAAGAACTGTTAGGTTTAGGAAACCCTCCCCATTCTTAATGGGGTTCTTTTATATTACAGGTTTTTTGCTATACGGGTGAGGTACATTGCCTTTCATAATGCCTTTAGGTTTTGAACTACTTGTGTTATCTAACCTGAAATGTCCTCAACTGAAAATGAAAAAAAAAACCAAACCAATCCTCCTCATTAGTCCCCCAGTTCCCAATTTAGTACCTGCCTCACTGCTATGAAAAACACAAAATACCTCATTGCCCATCTCTGTACTGAAATAATTCCCAATTCCCTGCACCAAGGAGTTGCATCAGTATAATCAAAAATTGAGTCTGTTCTACCGATGTCCATGAGATTGTTTAGGATGTACCCCAACCAAGATTTGGCAAATGTTTCATAAGTCACAATAAAAATACCTAGTTTGTCTAGGAAAATCCTGCTTGGTCTAAATATCAGTGTGAAGATCAATCTCTGGGGAAAAAAGTGGTTTAAATCTAAACTGACCAACTTTTTAAAAAAGAGAGTAACTGAATGTTCTCAGGAATTTGTAGTATTTTAATCAGTCTGCAGAAAAACTTGGACTTATTTTACTGTAAAATAAGTAGTAGAACTTGCCAAGTCTCTGACTCTAAACCTGTTGGGGTAAAATCTTTAATCAAAGTATTTTTGCGGGTAATTGAGGTCTTACTTCTTAAATACACCCCCATTGTAATAAGGTTATAAGACAAAATCACACTACTCTTGTGCATGAAAATAATAATAAGCATCCTCACAGTAGTCATAATTGATTGCCTGCCTGTTTTCACTTCTTAGGATTAAAATCCTTTACCCATGAAATATTGGCACTCATTCCAGGCCAGAGTCAAATTCTGCCCTCTGATGTGTTCATCAAATCTCACTAAAGCAGGTGGGAGTTGTGTGGATACTGGGAGCGCAGGTTTTGGTCCAAAGTGCCTGAGTGAAATGTTTTACCAATATATTGGGAAAAAAATAACCTTTAGTCCATGAAATGACTCTCAATGGAGCTTTTTTAGCTTTTTTCCTACATGCATGATCCTGCTCTGTGGAATCACATTTGAGGATCATAGCTCTTGTACCCACCTGATGCCCTAACTGGGGGATTTTGGTGCTATGGTTCAGAAACTCAACTTGAACCATATCAGTACAGCAAGCACCACATGCTGACACATTGTATTCTGAAGCTACTTGTTTGGCATCAAAAGAAGGGGGCTTGGCAACAAAAAAAGCCCTTCTAGCCTTACTAAATACAATATGTTTTACAGAACTTTCTAAAAATGTATTTGTCCAAATTATCCATATTTTTACTGTCAAATTTCCTGTGATGATTTAGGTCTCAATCCTGCAAAGTTAAGAAATGTGAGAAACTCTGTCTCTGTGAGCAGTATTTAGAGCTGCCTTCACAGGACCAGCAAAGGGAAATTTTAACACTGAACACTGAGCCATAGCATGGGGAAAATTTAATTAGTTAGAAGATAAAAATTATAGCATCACCATATTGTTGGCAGATAAAGTACACTATCATTACTGCTAGGGGTGACAGTGGTCATTGCAAACACTTACTGGTGGTGGTGTGAAAAAAATTGAATGATTGGATCTTTGAAACTATATTGTTTTAAAGGATCCTGAACATTTCATAAATTGTCACTGCAATTCCATGTAGCATGACAGAAGTGATAAAACACAATCTCCTAATGGCAAAGCATTGACAATCAGCCAGTTTTCCAAATCTCCTGGAATGTCCCGGTTGGATAAATGAGTGCTAATGCAATGCCGAACTACTCCACATTTGTGAATTACCGTTTGCAAGATTTCAAAAATGTATTTATTTTGGTGGCTGTAGTTAGTTCTTTCAGATAGTTTAAGAAAATAGAGAAATCTATATATTTTCATTCATGGTACAGATGCTAAACACTTCCATTTAACATCACAGTTACCAGCGGTCAAGTTGCCTGTAACAGGATGACGTTTACTTTAGCATTAACTAAAGCTTTTCTTTCAGTTCTCAAATTGTCAAGCTGTTTTTAATGAAATCATAGGAAAAAAACAAATTCATAATCTGAGGGGGGTAGCAGTGCAACAGAGAGGCAGGCATCTTGGGATCAAATCCTGCTTTGGTACCTATTTATGAAACCCAGTCATATTTATTTGGGTACAACCACTGCCACCAAGGCAATGCATTTTTGAATGTGTTTGTACCTCTTCACTTCTTGAAGCCCTTGTTGTGACATGAAATGTGATTTTGTGAATGCTCCAACTGCATCCAAATGACAACTTTTATGCAAGGCAGATTTTGTTTATCAGGAGAGGAGGACAAGTTCTTTTAAAAAGTCCTAACAACTATGGATACATACCAAAGAAAATCCAACTCCTTCTTCTTTATCCCCCTTTAAGGCCTGAGTGTGGGGAATATGTTCTATGTCTTTTCTGATGATGGGATAACAGTCCTTCAGCCAAACGAATGTGAAATCCGGAGACGTATCAGGCCCGAAGAGAGGATTTTCACAAGTTATGTAAGTCCTAAACCCAGCAACTACAGGTGACAGCTGGGAAACTTTCTCTTAATCTCTTCAAAGGTTGTAATTGCTAAAGGACCTGTTTGCCACAGGGATGTTGGAGCTTAGTGGGCTTCATGCAGCATCCCTGGGGTATAGAATCTTCTCTTGAAAATCAGAGGATCCACATAAGTTCTAAGGCTGACATGGAGGATTTACTGACACACTGCATAGAATTTGGCTAGTTATCACATTAGCAAAGATTTTCATTTGTCCTTTTGATCTATTTACTTATCCATGCCCCAAATTTGTAACTGAGCTTTAGGGAAGGTACAAAAGTCAGTAGCAGAGACATGCGCACGTCATTCACTGGTGCTCCTTTTACTGATGGCTCCACAAGCAAAGAAGTGAGCTAATTTGGGCCACCTTCTGCCCTTTGGAAGTGGTTTGCCATGTTAAACTGCAGCAGGGAGGCAAGTAAGAATGCCCAGAAAATGGTTGTGCCATGGAGGTCCTCTGCATCTTCTGCCACTGAAAGAGAGACTGCACTCTCCATGTTTGCTGTTGGCACTTTTCTGTCAGCACTGAATTTACCTAGCACTTGCTTTAGGAAATCACAAGGAAAATTTTTTCAGGTATCAGGAATGTCAAGTACTGGCTTGTAGGCAGTGGAGCTCAACATGGCCAGTGGGATAACACGTGCCTGGAGGCTCTGTGAGGTCAGTGTTCTCAGTGACCTGTGTTATGTACTCTTGCACAGGAACATACATCAGGCATATCCTCATGAAACTGTCAGTTGTAAAAAAACCACAGGTGCTGAAATACATCCAGAAATGCTTTTTTAGTCACTCCTTTACTTACTTTCTAATTTTTAAAAGGGGAAGTTGAAAATATGCTTAAAGAATGTGGTTCTTCTGAAAAAAAGGGCTCAGCCTTAATTTCCATTCTGGGAGGAATCAAAGGAGAGAATCACTGTCATGAGCCCTGTAGGTTGGGTCAGCTTCTGCTGCTATGGGTCAGGATTGTCTTATGAGTCTGTAGTAACTATTTTCTAAATCTCAATAAATCTGTGGTTGATGCTGATTTTTTTTTCCCACTAGATTTTAATATACCTTAGAAGTCCAGACTGATGCTCATCCCAAGGCTAGTCCTTACCATGGACTTAATACTATTAAGCCACACCTAAGCTTCATAGAGACAGAAATCCTGTGTTTCTTTTCTGAAGAACTGTAAATATTGAAGAAATGGTCCTGCAGAAACAGGTTTAAAAGAACAAAACATAGAGGGCACTTAAGGAAATTATGTCAGCACACTGGTGTGCATAAAAGGGATTTTTAACATCACTTTTGTCCTGTTGCACACTTGGCTGCTTTTCAGAGATGCCTCTGAGGGATTCCTACAGATCTCAAAGGATCCTTCCCTTGGTCTAGGGAGGATTGACTTTTTCTCCTCCCTTTTCCCTTTTACTATCTTGAGTGTTTGCTACTGTCATAGACAGTGACACCAGCCCAACTTTAAGAGTGGATCTACAAAAAAGGTTGCTTCATTTGCTATTAGACAATGCCAAGGCAGGTGGAGCAGCTGCGGCTGAGCCCTGTAGCAGAAAGACTGGTGACCTTTCCCTCCTTCCCCTTGGCTTGGATGGATGCTATGTTATGAGAGCTGAGGATGAGGAGGGCAGTCTGGAGGCTGGCAGGTGCCTGACTGTATGAATGGCTGCTGGAAGCCCAAGTCTGAGCTTTTGTATCATCTTCTAGCTTGTAGCTTGGATTCCCAGCCTGGCTGGAGGAACAGGAAGGAAAATGTGGCCAAGTTATTGAGTCTTGTATCTTCAACCCTTACTCGTGATCTCCACCAAGACACTCAGCCAGCACAGCTGTGCTGCTTAGAAGTGACAGCTTTCTATCTTTAATTGTTGCACATGATGTAGGTCCCTTCCAACTCAGGATATTCTATTCTATTCTATTCTATTCTATTCTATTCTATTCTATTCTATTCTATTCTATTCTATTCTATTCTATTCTATTCTACTCTATTCTATTCTATTCTATTCTATTCTATTCTATTCTATTCTATTCTACTCTATTCCTCCAATACAGACACAGTGTTGACGTTGCTTGTTGTACCTCCTCTTTCCCTGAACAAGCTCTGATACAGCTCCAATCACATTTCCCTTAGGTAGGTTGGGCCATTATTTAATATTACCCAATATATGGTCTAAAATCAACAGTTGTGCTCACTGAAAGTTATATGTGTTCATTCTCATTTTACCCCATTTCCTCCCCACAGCCTGGTCCCATACAAATGCTCTTTTAAATAAAGCATCTTGACAGAAGGAAGAGCGATGAGGAGTAGCAAACATACAGAGAGCTGTTGCTGAGACCAAAAGTCACTCTTCAAACTCAGGGTATCTGTACCAGTTGTGCACAGGACTCAGTGAGTGGAGGATCAGAGACAAAATATGTAATCAGCAGCTGTGAACAGCATTTGGCCCAAAGCAGCAGAGTATGGTTCCTTTTGAACAGGGGAAGTTTCCATAGCTTTATGATCCTGCTTGGTTTGCTTCTGTTTCCTTGAGCACAGGTGTTTTAGAGCATGCTCTCCTGTGCAGAAAATGAAGACTTTATGAAAAATATAAAGCAATGACTGAATTAATGTAAATCACTGTTTTTTCAAAGCACAGTGTGATATTTCTAATTGCTAATAAATGCTGACAGCACTGCAAGTCTTGATGAACTACAGTGTGATTCAAAAGATTGATCCATAGGCTCTATGGAGCTCTGTGGTTATTTAAATTCAGTGTAAGTTTGCAAGAGGACCAGCTGTTTAATGTCATTGCATAGAGACAGGCTGAAGTGTGACACCTGATAAATTGATTATTGTATGTTTTCCAGGAAAGAAAGGGGAGAAATAGCCTAATGGAATCCCCAGGGATTTTTTCCTGCAGTTTACAAGGCTAAGCTTCTTGGTGCTCCAGGCCCTGAACTTCTAAAAATTAAACCTTTTCATTTTTTAACCCCTCAGGAGGAGATCTGTCCTAGAGTGGAAGGTGAAGACACTCAGTCCTGCCTCTGGGCTTCAGCGGTCAATGTCAGAGACAAGTACATTTACGTGACACAGCCAAAGCAGAACAGAGTAATGATAATTGATATCGAGACTCAAAAAGCAATACAGGTACTTACACGTGAATACATTATTCACTGATGGCAAAAGACTTGATATAGGACAAAAAAATTAGATTTTGCCCAGTGTATCTGCTGGGCAAAGATCTGCTGGTCACTAAAGAGCTGGGCCTATGTTGCTTTCGCAGTGGGATTACATGGGGTTCACTGTTCTGTAACCTCACTGGCAGGAATAAACTCCTCTGTGGGTTGGAGATCACAATCTCAGGGCTGCATCTGCAGCCAAGCTTACAGTGAGTCTGGTAAAATAACACTGGGATAAATTCCTGGCTTAGCTGCCTGACCTGGGTTATAAGCAGCTTGGAGCTGGTGTGGATACAAATCAGACAGAAATTGGCTCTTGATCTACTGGCTAGAAGTAACAGCATAAGATGGAGTGAAAATGGCACCAAACAGACAATTTTTTTCAACTGCTGCTGATCCTCCACTTCATTTGAAGTCAGAGCTGCACAGCGAACATAACAGTGGTGCATGAGAATGCCTACGGTGAACTGATGTAGTATTTGTCGTGTGCATTTGGGTCACTGTGTAAATAACTCTCCCTGGGTTTTTTTAAGTTCTTGGATGTGGACCCATTACCAACTAAATTACATTACGACAAGTCCCATGACCAAGTGTGGGTGCTCAGCTGGGGGGACATGAGGCAATCATCACCCACACTGCAGGTAAGTCCTTACACTTTGGAGCCTTTGCTCCTCCTGGGCTCATTATCACTGGTAACACACTGGTGGGTGGTGGATTGCAGGTAATTAACAGCATTTAATGGTCTGGATATAAAGCTGCTGTTACATTTGCATATCCAGTGTGTTTTATTCATCCCTCCTCTGTCCATCCTCACATATTTTTCCTGCTGTTTAATTTTTTTTTGAGCGATGGCTGTGCCACAGGCTGACAGCAGAGCTGCTTTGTGCCAAGGTCTGTATCATTTTAAGACTAGTGACAGAGCCAAGTGCTGTAAAGTTATACAACAAGGGCTGGCAGCTGGCTGTGAGCAGGATAAGACTGCTGCGCTCTACAGCACTAGTGAAGCGCCTTGAATCCTGGGTTCAGTTTTGGGCTCTCACTACAAGACAGACATTGAGGTGCTGGGATGTGTCCAGAGAAAGGCAACAGAGCTGGGGAAGGGTCTGGAGCACAAGTCTGATGAGGACCAGCTGAAGGAGCTCAGTCATTCTCTACAATTCCCTGAAGGAAGGTTGGAGCCAGATAGAAGTCAGTCTCTTCTCCCATGTAACAAGTGATAGGACAAGAGGAAATGGCTTAAAGTTATGCCAGGGGAGGTTTGGTTTTAGTTTGGACATTAGGAAAAATGTCTTCACTGATAACTTTCTCAAGCCCTGGAACAGGATGCCAAGGGCAATGGTGGAGTCACTGTCCCTGGAAGGATTGAAAAGACCTGTAGATGTGGCGCTTGGGGACATAGTTCAGTGGTGGGCCTGGCAGTACTGGGGAAATAGTTGGATCTTAGAAGGCTTTTCTGTCCTTAACAATTCTGTGAATCTGTGATCCTCACAGTAAAATGCAAAAAGGGGCTCTCTAGGGCATATAAAAAAAACAAACAAGCAAACAAACAAACAAAAAAAAACCCCAAAAGAACCCAAAAAACAGGAGAAGTAAAACTTCAGGCACAAATTGTGTTATTTGCGTGTTAGTGATTTCACTGCAGGGGTGCCAGTTATATCCGTGGAATTCCTCCATGATCAGCAGCACCAGACCCACAGTGACACTGGGACACAGCACTGCACGTGAGTTTGGACAACCAAATTAGCTTCCACTTCTGGATCAGCTTGGCAGATCTGCTCTTCTGTTGACAGTACAGAGAACATGGAGAATAGTCATCTAGTGGGGCATTTTTTTACTGCTGTATGTTGTATGACAGACTTGACACCAGTTGATGGATGTGATTTGATCCATCCAGACATCCCATTCTCTGGTAGTTGTTTTCTTGCTGCCTAACCTTTCTGGAAACAGGTGTCATATGAATACTCCTTCTTCCGGAAGTGTTTGCTGCTAAGTCATTAAAGCATTCCTTAATAGGCAGAGAAGAAGAGGAGCTGTGCTTTCTGACCTAAAAAAACCAACAAATTGGAGTTTACATTAATTGTGGGGCTACCCAAGGCTTCTGGTGGAGATACTGCCCCATGAAGATGGGATGAGCCATCCCCACCATCCACATGCTCCATCCAGTGCTGACTGTCAATAATAAAGACTGGACCAGCTACTCATCTCAGGCAATTTCAGGAAAAGATGCCAAAACCAGAATGGAGGCATATAAATGAAGGTTTCCAGGGCAGCGGCACCAGGTTGTCTTACCTGGGGATGTGAGTTTCTTGTACAGGGTATAAGGAGACAAAATGGGCTCTTTTTACCCTTTCTGACTTAATTTCTTCCATCCAGCTGTGAGAAGCTAATGTAATTAAAGGAGAGATGGCACAAGCATGTCATTATTAGGGAGAGCTCACCATCTGCACAGTTGGAAACCTGTTAGAAGGCTCCAGGACTCAGGTAGTCCTTTCCGTTATCTTTATAATGTGTAGTTACACACACAGAGATGAGATTAGCATCAGCAGCAGCAGATCCTTTCTTTTTTCTGACCTTCTTTCCCAAAAGGTGGGCAGTGACTAATTGGGCAAAGTTTCTTCTTAAAACCTGCAGTGTTTGGTTGCAGACATGCAATAAAATACCTTTTTTTAATGAAGACACTGCTACAGTGGTTGATCTAAATTTCCACTCATTCTCTGGAAGTCAGGGATATATCAAACTGCCTGTGCAACCAACTAACAGGATGCTGTTGTTTGGCCATTACTGGCTTGTTGGTAGCAAATGTCTGGCCTCTTGAAAGCACTGTGCTAGGGTGGGCATCCTTCTTGAAAAATCTAATTGGAAGAAATCTAAATGGCATGAGCAGATCAGCTGTCTGAAGTAATTATTTTAGGGATTTAGCAGGTCTTTAATGAATTATGTAGCTATAAATTCAAAGCAACGACTGCTGCAGATTAGAGCAGCAGAAGGCCCTAATGAATGGACTAAAGTAACCTTAAACACAGCAAATAATTTGTGTGTATAGCATTTTAATTTTTGAAAACTTTTCGTTTCTGGAGCAGTGGAGGAGCTGAGTTCCCCTGTCCATGGAGATCCGTGCTGTGCTGGAGGACAGGACCAGGGGACAGCCAAAGGGCACTTCTCCACTCCTCCCTGGACTTTATATCGATGGATGAAAAGTTTTTCTCCTTCAAAGTGATAATTAACTGCTGTGAGTTAGTGTTTGATCCTTCAGGGTGGTAAATTATCACTGTACATTTAAGTGAGGTTAATGAATATGACCGTGAAGTAAATGTTTATTTTAGACAGTGAAGGATAGATCATTATGGTCCTAGTGTTGTCATACTGCTTCAGCTCCTGCTTGACTGCTCTTTCTCAAGACGTATACAACTTATGAAAGTCATGTACTTCCCTTACAAATGTCAACCCTCAAATACTATTTGCTTGCACACCTTTTCAAGACAAGTACACCAAACAGTGTTTTGAAGTCAACTGAGTCTGCTACACCCTGGAAAGAACCACTTGGTACCGTGCATGTCTCTAATCTGTATTTACCTTTCTGCCTTACTTAGAGCTTATCCTGTGCTCAACCTTGTGTGTATTTATTGTAGGTAATTCCAGAGGCGAGCGCTGGGGAGGATCCGCATGTTATCCACACACCTTTTGAAGGAGTAGATGATTTTTTTATACCACCTACTAATCTTATTATTAATCATGTTAGGTGAGAAAATATTTTAATGAATAATAATGGTGACCATGCTGCTCCTTTCTCATAACCTTAAAGCACTTTACAGATATGAATGAAGGAATGAATTACTTAATTAATTAATTAATTTGTGATTCATCTTAACTATATTTATCCCCATTTTCACACATGAAATGGAGAAATGGTTGAGGAAATTGCCAGTAGTTATTCAGCTAATCAATAAAACAGCAAGAAACAGTCCTGGGCTTCCTTTAGACCATGCACAGGTATTCAAACCTCACCTTAGTCAGCCATTCCTCCTTGCAGCTTACAGCACACTGCCCTGGCTTACTTGTGCCAGGAATTTGATGGCCCAAAAATCACCTTCCTTGCCACAAAATTGTTGTGGATCTGGGAAGAAACCTGTGTCAAGGATATATTGCTTGAAGTGGTAAAGTATATTCTGCCTGAAGCATAAGATGTGGTTCTTTCATGTGTTTCCAACTTGTTCAAGTATTGGATCTCTGCATGAGGTTTACGGCTGTAGCAGAAAAATTATATGCACTGCACATAAAAAAAAACAAAACAAAACAAAACAAACCTCCATGAACTATCAGTTTTGAATTTTAATGTAATGTAGTGGTTAATGAGGTTGTGTAACTAATATACTAATAACCTGGAGTAATACTGGCTGCTTCCCAGCAGGCACAGGAAGCCTCCCATTAACATTATCAAAACTGATGATAAATGCACAGCAATTTATACTATTCTTTCCAAGTTATAACATAATAACTGCTTAACCATCTTTTGTCCTCTATATAGTTTAACTAAGTTAAACACTCAAAAAACATAATGTCACTCTTTACAATTATCTTAGGTTTCCTGCAGGAAACACTGAGAGAGAAGGGGTTACACTTAAAATTATTATATGCTGAGTCTGTTCCAAAATAAATAATTTTTCCTGCTTAAACACAAAATAATGATGCATGTCTCGTGGCTGTCATTCGTAATTTCTCTCTACTTCATATTTTCAGTTTTCTTTCACAATTTCATTATGACTAATAGTAGTGCCAGGAGGTAGATGACTGCTGAATGTTAAAGCCTGAGCTGAGAAGGGGACAATTGGATTCAAAGACAGGAAGGTGGAACAGTTACACATTTTTGTTTGTATAATTGTCCTTTTGGTTCTATGTGATTAGTTGGCTAAAATAGTAAATATAGATTATTGTCTGTATTTTTCCATATGCAAAATTGCAAATGCTGTCCCTGATTTCCTGTTGCCTTTTTTCAGGGCCAGATCTTTGTTCTCTTGCACCCTCAGCACAGGAAAATAATTGCTTGCAGGCTAATGAGACTCATTGAGATGATGTTATAAATTCTCTACTCAGAAACAATAAATGGCAGTACCAGCATTTCCCAGGAAGGTGAACATTTAAGCAATTTCTTACATGAGCCAAGTACTATTTGTATGCAAATACTCCTGCATATGTGTTTCAGCTGCATCTTATTTTACATGGATATCTAGAAATATATCCATTTTTATTAGCTCCAAGGGTAGACTGATGTCTATTAAAAGCTCTCTAAGTGCAAGGTTTAATTTCAGATTTCAGATCACAGATTTCATGCAAGGGCTGAGCCTCTTCTGCAACTGTGGGCACATAAAATATATCCTGACCCACTTCTTTAAATGAAAGTTTATGATAAAAAACATTTCTTAACTTCTTCAGGCATTTGGCCAAGTACTAAGGAAGTCTTGGGGGGAAAAAAAAGCTGTAAGGAAAAGAACTTTTTAAAGTGTACTTAAAATGCATTCATCCAGGAGAAATACAAGTGTCCTATCCAATTTCCACACACACAGTGCGCTACAACTCTCCACTGCAGATACTTTGTGAAGTCTCTAATGGATGTGAATATAATGGGGAAATGAAAGGCTTAGCCCAGTGATTTTCGTGGGATCGTACGCTACATTGGCTTGTTCTTTAGAAGAGAAATCATTGCTGAGTGTCTCATTGACAGATGGATTAAGAATAAAGAAATAAACCTAGTGTTTCAAGCAAAATATGTATTATCTGCACAGAAGCATGTTGTTGTCCACATTTCACAAGGCAATTTTACATCTTTTGAGGAAGAAATACAACACTAAGCACTCACTTCATTTCCCTCTGTCTGCATTGAATGGATGAAAAGATACTCAATGTAAAATTAGTTTTTATAAGTCAGTGTCAATGAATCCAGCGGAACATAAATAGGCTATTTCTAAGGGCTACCTGTCAAATTAGCAGAAACCTTTCTTGGCTATTCTTGACCTTTTCTTGTCTTCAGCAAAGGTCAGATGTGCTGCAGCATGTATCTTTTACAGAAAATTTATCCTCTGCTCACTGTTTTTTGCCTGTCTTGAGACAGAAAATAAAGACCCTTTATCTTCAGGGCACCCTGGTTATGTTCCTCAAGAAATGTTTTCTACCTTCCCTGGGCTGGCAGGATGGTTTTTAAGAGTCTGCTCTGCACAGCAGGCTTGCCATCTCCTGCAGTGGTTCCTAGGCACCACAGGTACCACAGCTTCCCTCTGGTGCTGTCAGTTAAGAGATGAGATTAGATATGGTCTTCATTCAGTGGTTATACATTATATTGTACACAGCTATATTTATTATATATAGTTACTCTCGGACCCCAACTTGGCAGCAATATGCTTTATTTTGAATGCTTTTCTATTTCGAGATTGAATGCTTGAGTATATATTGAATTTCACTACTGTAATCTCAGACAGATTAAATACAAACCTGGTCAGTGTTAAGCCTACTAAACACCCAAATCTTGATATAATTTCTGTAGAAATTGGTCTTCCCAATAAATGACTTTGGCTCTTGAAGATTCAAACAGCTAAGCACATATTCAGATTTCCAGGATCAGGAGGTTGCTAATTTGAACTGAAATATACTCCTCCTTCTGGGATGTTTTAGAAGCACTAAAAGACATTTCTTACAAAAAGAGACAGCATTATTGCACATGCTTCCAAAACCAACAAAATAAAAGGTTCCCAATTCTGCTGACTTTGCTCAAGCATGTTACCATGTCTCCAGAGGTGACTTCAGTGTCTTGTTTTCTGTTTCAGGTTTGGCTTCATTTTTAATCAGTCAAAACACATGGTTCACAAGATTGACCTGGAAACTGTGACCCACATCAAGACCATCAATCTCAAAGCCTACAGCTGCGTGCCTCAGACCATGGCGTACACACACCTGGGTGGCTACTACTTCGTGCAGTGCAGGAGGAACCGCTCAGCGGCCACGTCGCTGCAGCTCATCATCGACAGTGTCAGCGATGCCGTCATCGGCCCCAACGGTGACGTGTCGGGCACGCCGCACGTGTCACCTGACGGGCGGTATCTGATCAGTGCAGACGGAGGCAGTGGCAGGATCAGAGTCCAGGCTCTAACTGTCCGGGGGGAAATCAAGTCGATATATGACTTCAAAACAAACATACACATATCTGATCTGACATTTCAACCCTCCTTCACTGAAGGCAATCAGTACTATATATATGCTACTTCACATTTGCAAACAGATGTGCTTTTTCTAGAGCTGTCAACAGGGAGAATGAATGTACTGAAGAATTTAAAGGACCCTATCACATCCAAAGACTGGCCCTGGAGCAGCTACAACAGAATTATGAAAGACAGTGGATTATTTGGACAGTATCTCATTACATCAGCTAAAGATTCCTTGTTTGTTATAAATGGGAGGCAAAATACATTACGCTGTGAGGTTTCAGGTATAAGGAGGGGTAACACAGTGGTCTGGGTTGGGGAGGTATGAAAGGGCAGCAGCAGTGGAGCTTTCAGCAGGCAAGGACCAATTGGACCTTTACACTGCAGAAAATGAGCAGTAGCATTGTATATTTTTACACTGGGAAAACAAAAAGAAAAAGACAAAAAAATGCTGTATAGGCTTCGTGGTGCAACTGGTCTACTTGCAAGTTTTATAATATAAGGTATGCTCTGCTAATAGGAAGCGGTTTTGAAGGGATATTTTTATTTATGGGTATGATTTGTGGTTATGAGAAAAATGTCGGGAAGCAAATAATATCTCCACTGAGATATTATACAAGCCACGAAACCTAATAATTCTGTAGAACAAATCAGATTTTGACTTTCCACACTGAGGAGCTTTTATGTTATGTCCAAGCATCAATTTTCTTCCCTGCATCCCTTGCCTGTTGGTTGTACTGATTACCCCACCCCAGCACAGGGAGATGGCAGCAGGGAGGACTATTCACTTTTGAATATTCATTCCCCCCTTTGGATGATGAGATAAAAGTAAACATCAGTTTACTGAGCAGTTTTCAACCCAGAGAAACCTAGGAGAGCGATTTAATGAAAACTGATCAGTTTCCTCTGCAGGATGGTTTTGAGAAGATTCACTGATGTGATTTCAGAAGGAGGCATCACAGAAATTGTAACTGTCAGCTCCCTTGCTTCTGAGCTTCATTTTGCTCTTGGTCCTACTGAAGGCAATAGGATGAGTCCCCCCTCTTCCAGTGCATATTTTGTGATTGTTTTTGAGAAATTTGTGATGAAATATCCAGGCCATTACCCATAGAGGCCTGTGAAAATGCCAAAAAATACTGACAGGGGGGTCAGAATATATGTAAGCAATTTTGCTGAGAAGGCGGCATTAGTCTTTCAACAGCTCATGAGTGTGGTCAGTTTGGGAACAATATGCAAAATCTACTCTTTGCAGGCAGAGAATTAGTTATGGCTATTCCCATAGGAGACAACAACACTTCTAGAAATCATTGGTTTCTCTCATTAAATATTTAGGAGCACTGGAATCACTTGGTTCTTCATAAAATAACAGTTATAATAACAGAGGTTATTTTTAATAGAAAACTCACTCATTTTCTAGTCATAGCCTTAATTTGCCTATTTATTTTCAGAACAACCAGGAAACAATTTCTCTTTGGGTTTTTCTCTTTCTGTTTATAGTACACTTGTTTATAGCCAATTATCTTTTAGTTATGAGCAAAGACATTAATGTAAAAGCAGTGAATTATCCAAGAATGCAACAGCTGGCATTGAGAAATTTCAGTCAAGTTCCCATAAAAACATACAGCCATTTATTTGCACACTTGGAAGATATAAAAAATGTTCTGTTTGTATTTTTCTAACTTCCTATATCCATCACCATGAAGTAATGAGAGCAAAAGCTGTGGCAGCAGAGCCAGGCAAGAAGTGGTGCCATCCAAGCAGCTGTAACCATTACTTGGAAAATGGAATCTTCAGGTGGGCGAAACCTTTCTGCAGGTAAATATCAGTAGCATTGGAGCCACCCATTGGCCTCCGGAAAGACCCACCTTGGTTTGTCAAGAACCTTGTTGCCCAGAGCCTGTAGAAAGCTGACCTTGAACACGTGCAGCGATAGGTAGTGATGTCAGAATTACTTCCCTCCACAGCTTTAAGTCATCCATTCCACAACACACACAGAGGGATTTTAAGCAAGAACGATACAGAATAACACTAGTAATCTTTGCTTCAAATGTTTAACTTTATCAGAAGAGCAGCATTTTAGCATGACTGTAGACCTGAGGTATTTCACACCATTTCAGTTCTATAGAGACTATAAAAATCTGTTCTGACAGACGAAGAAAGGGAGCTGAATCCTATGAATTCATTAAACATGAAGTCCTTGAAATTGTCCTTCAACACCAATATGCTGAATCCTACATTTCTTTCACTTATGAGCCATAGGGGTTAGAAGAGACTCTTGCATCATTGCAGCACAGACATGTGAAACAGATGGGCATAGCCTTCCTTTAGCAATGCATGGTGTCCATGATTTTGTACTCATCCCACTAGGAAAGACATCCCATGTCAAAGAAAGGAGAAGACCAGCTTCATAAGTACCTTTAAATATGCACAGCTCCTTTTTTGAACAAAGCTGTATCCATACATTGCAGCCATCCTAAATGTATTTTACCAAGGCCAAACACTGCTTTCATGTTACCTTTTGTGACTTCTTGAGATTTTATTATGCCTGTGTTAAATTTTCCCTGTAGAGACATTCATTGTGTCATAGATCAAGCAAATATTACTTGTTAAAGAATATTTTAAAAAAACAAACAACTGTGTATATATGTTCGGGTAAATATTCTTGAGGCTGTTTTATATATAGGCTGTGAAAGATGTGTAACAGACCTCACTTTCTGCTGTTTGTTGCAAAGTATTGGAATAGCATTCCCTTGAAAAAATCGCACTTGGACCTTCCAAAGATGTTCCCTTTGTTCCCTCTCCAGCCCAAGTTCTGGCGATATGTTTTTCTAAAGTATCCTAATGGTTATATATCATACTTAGAAAATGAAGTATAATTTAGATTGCCTACACTACTTGTGAACAGTTCCAATGACAGTCAAATCTGACATTAAAGTGCTGCACATTTGTTCCTCTTTTTTTTTTTTAATGACACAGAAATTATATATATATTCAAAAAAATGTTTCAACTCATACTTGCCTTTCAACTGTCAAAAAGAGACTACATTTCCTTGTGGGCAATTTCTTTCACTATCATTTTGCTTCTCCACCAATTTACACTTAATTCCTAGTTACTAAATTATTAATTAATCATGGTAATTGATCTAAGTTGAATTCATGACCTTTTCATTATCCTACACACTTATATGTCAGTAAGATGTTCTGACACTAGAATAATGGGAAAAATAATTCTTGGTTGCCGCTAAGACTCTCATGCCAAGATCAGATGCATTTGCCATTCATCACTGAGGTTAAACAGCAGTATGATAGAAATGCTGTTTTGTCTTAGTATTTCCCTCAATGTTTTCACTTTGTAAATGGAAGTGCCTGTTCAGAAACCATCCACTTTTAAACTGGAAGCAAAACTCACAATTCCCTTGTTTAGAATCTGTGATGGTAAACATATTCTTATCATTTAATACTTTTTTATATATCACTAAAGAAAATCAACAAAAGTACCAAAATATTTTCATGGGCTTGTCTGCAGAATGGGTGGGGGACAGGAAATGGCAGGCTGGCTAGGTCCCCCCTGCAAAAGAGACTTCATGAGGGCCTATTGAAAAAGACTCTGCCTTGAAGGCCTTGGGCCGTTTTGCTACATCGACCTTCATGAACACAGCTTTGCCCAAGAGGAACACCAGTCCTTGTGACCTGTTGACAGGTACTTATTTACTTGATTTATACCATGATTGGGTCTTAATTGCTAGAGTGCTTGGTAGTGGGCTGGATGCTCTGTAAAACTGATAAAACAGGTCAAAATCTCAATTCCATAAGGAGATAATGGCTAATTCCCTGTAGGACCCTACAGCAGGTCAACAAAATGAACAGGAACACAGGAATGGAGGCTGGGGAGATGTGTGCAATAACCTGGTTATTCATAAGAGATGTGGGCATGCCATAATGCCTTTGTATTTTTTTCCCTAAGACCACGTTTTTCCCTCCCTGTACAAGGCTTTGTGACCATCCCTCAGGTTACAGGTATAGCTGTGACCCTTCACTGACCCCCCCCAGGACCCAAGGATTTCCCAATCTGCCATGTACCCTTATGACTCACCTCCTCACTCTCCAGTAATTGCTTTCTTAGAAGACCTGGGGGTAAATCTTGCTTTTCTTAAAAAAAACGTTATGTAAGGCAAGCAGCAGCACTGGCTTTCTGTATTGGATTCCCATCTGAAAGCAGCACCTGACTCACTGCTTTGCACATTTTCTCTTGGGCCAACAAAAAAAAAATCCAAACCAAATAGCCTGAAGCCCCTATACTATGGTTAACTTATGGGAAACAGTGATCAGTCTTAAAATTGGCTCTTCCAGTGCTGCTATTTGCTCACTAGAGCTCATTTCCCCCAGCCTGGCAAGCTCCCCTCCAGCCTACAGAAGTGCATCCCCTCTGCCAGTCATGGGCTACCACTACAGGTAGCTGCTGTTTCTAGAGTTAATCATCAGAGAATAGTTTGAGTTGGAGGAGACTTTTGGCTCATCTCTTTCCAAACCCTGCCATGGGCAGGGACACATTCCACTAGAACAGGTTGCTCCAAGCCCCATCCAATCTGACAGCAGCGAGAATGAAGAGACGGGGTCTTC
>VWZS01010268.1:9151-30599 GCA_013397075.1 Rhabdornis inornatus | reverse complement strand
TTTGTTATTATTTTTGCAGGAGCAAATGTTTGCAGCTGATGTTGAGAACGAGGTAGGATGTGTGACCTGGGGAAGCAACTTTCCTTTATTTCCTCTGCAGTTTTAAATACATTGCTCCAAAGCTAGCTAAAAATGCAGCATTACTGCTCTGGATCAGTTTGTGCAGCTCCACAGCATTTGTTACTACAAATAATCCAAATAATCACCATTGCCACGGCTCCTTTAGAGCACACTTAGGATATTCTGATATCTGATAATATTAAACATCTCTGTAGTGACTTCCAGTAATGCAGGACTAACAAATATGAATTAATATTTGTTTATATTAATTCATATCTGTTAGGAGCAGGTTGTGTTGGTGCACATTCTTGGCTCGTTCCTCAAGATTCCTCCTGTACAGGAGCAGCCTTGAAGAACTCCAGGAGTAAAAAATTAGAGTTTTTTTCAGTGCTGATCTTGGTTGAAGTTCTGTCTAAACTCTTTTAAAAGTTACTTGGGGTGTTCCAACCCTGTCCATCCTTGTGGCTTTGGCTATGTGGCACTCCTTCTCTTTCAGAAAGATGAGCTGAAGAAAATCCTGACCACCAAGGAAAAGCAGCAGGAGGAAAGTTTAAGGACCATTGAAGCTCTCAAAGCTAAACTCAAGTATTATGAAGTATGTTGGGTGATTTGAAATGGGATCTAGCAATTGATATTTGCAGTAGGAAATACTTGAGCATTTTAAATTGCTGAAACTCTTCAATGGTTTTCTCACTGCAAAAGCTTTCCCTGCCCCTTCACCCCTGGTTTAACATAGAGCAGAAATTTGAAATGAATTTAGAATTTTTGGAATGAATTTTCAGCTTTGCTTTCATTTCTTGCTGTTTGATTTTAGGGTGACTCTGCAGGGTCTGGAGGTAACTTTGGGAGCAGTGAGTACAGTTCATTGTCAAAGCTTGCTGTGTGTGCATGGTGGAGTGTTGGAACACAGGATTTAAGGGGTTTGGGGTCATTTCTCCCTCCTGCTGCTCTGCAGTGCAGCCAGGCCTGGTGTCCAGCCCTGACCCTCTGAGCAGAGCTGGCTGTGGAGGAGCTGCCAGGGCAGCACAGATCAGTGTCCCAGGCACTGGGAGCTGGCACTGGGACTCTGCTGGTGTGGGAAACGAGCTGGGCAGGATCCAGGCTCCCAGGGGAGCTGCCCTTGCCTCCCTCCCGGCTGCAATGCTGCCTGGCTGAGCTGTGCCAGTGTCACAGCAGCACCTCTGACCCCCAGCACACAGCCTGAGCTCCCACTGGGGTGACAATCACTTCCTCGTTCTCCATCCAGAAAGGAATTGTTTTGTCCAGCTCCCCTGAGAGCAGAACTCGCTAACACCCAACACGAAGTTCCAGAGTTACACACCAAGCAGCAGAGATTCTGAAAAATGTGAAAGCTAAAACCCCAAGTCATCAGTGTTGGGAAGGATAAGGATTTGACAGAAAAGTCTCACGGATGTGTGTGTATGACAGAAAGATCTTTGCATGTGGAATCTGGAGAAAGAATAGAAATGAAAGCAAGTTTTGATATAAAAGAAAAAAAATTGCTGAGCTTGTCTTACTGGGTAACTAGAAGGCAAAGAGCAAGTGAGTTGGAAGGGGCTTTTATGGCTTAGAGCAAAAAGAAATCCACCTCAAACAAAACATGTTTTTACCAAGCAAAAAGATTTTCACAGGCAAACAAGAAAGCCAATGTTGCAAGTAGAGAAAAGATCTCAGAATTTTCCACTGCAGGAAAACTGAAAAACAACTTTTAACTTAATCTGTAACACACTGACCTTTTGTGATTGGAAAATAGTACCATGAATATGGAAATGTTAGTAGTTATGATGGGCTGTGGGTAATAGTGAAGGTATTGGTTGGTTGTTAGGTGTGAAGATGCTCTGTAATGAAAAGTAAATAATGCATTGTAACCAGGACTAGAAAAGGGCTTCAGACAAACCCCCAGCTGTGGCTGACAGGCTGTGGGCTGGGCTCTTGTCACCCACCACCCATAAACTGCTGAATTTGAATACAATAAACAGCATTTGAAAGAGCCTGGAGCCCCCAGCCCTCATTTTTGGCTCTTCCACATCAGAGTGAGCCCGTTTGCAGGGGCTGGAGTGTCCTGCAGCCAGGACACAGAGCTGCCCTGCTCCCGTGTCACACGAGGGCTCCTGACACGTGGAATGATGTTTGGAGTGCAGGGGATGCTTTCCCTGCCATGGCCAAGCTGCCAGCTCTGACCCTTGTGCAGGAGCAGGACCCAGCCTGGAAAACCTCTCCTCTCCTCCTCCTCCTCCTCCTCCTCAGCAGGATTTTGGGCAGCCTTCCTGCAGGGAATAATTGAGTAGAAATTGTTTTAATAACGACTGTTTAAACACCAGCCTTCAGCCTGGTGTGACCCCAGTGAGCAGAATAAAGCTGGGCAGGAAAATCAGTGTTCTTGTGATTGTGTTACTGTTTTTAACCACAGCCTAAACACTGTTTGCTTTGAAAATCCAGGAAAAGAAGAATTATCACTTAAACAAGGCCAAGCCTTCGCAGTGGAATCCCAGGTAATAAATATTTTACCACTGGAAGGAACTCTGAGATGGTCGTGCTGGGAAAGCTGAGTGTGTTATAAATGTGTGTTTATTGAGCATTGCTTCTGAAGGCAGAGTTTGGAGGAATTCTTGTTTTTCTGTGTTTATTTTTAGCTGTGGGTGCCCTCTAGAGTCCTGTCTGTGGCAGGGCTGGGAGCTGCTGGGTCTGTCAGGAGCTCTCCTGAACGTGTTTTACCCAGCCACTCTGCAAACTGGGGATTCATCTCCATCACATTTGTCTAATTTAAATTCAGCTAATATTTGAAGATTTAATTTTCCTGCCTGCTGTGTGGTAACTCCCTGATAATTCTGTTTGATAGCTATCAACCTTTTAAAGCAACAATTTGGGTATAAGCAAGGTCCAGCAGACCCTTGGGGGTGGAATGAGATGATCTTTAAGGTCCCTTCCAACCCAAACCCTTCTAGAATTCCAAATTACTGCATTCCTCACTCTTCCCAGCAAGGAGGGTCTGTTAGCTGTGACATTCTCTGCTCTGATTCCTTATAAAAATATTTTCACACACTTGAGGGATGGGAGCAATATCTTCATAAATTAAATTTGTTCTAGCAGATGGGTGATTAAATATGGATGCAGAACAAGGCAAGTGGAATTAATCCATGATACCCATCCCCCCTAGGTTTAGATGGGATATTGGGCAGGAATTGTTCCCTGGGAGGGTCGAAGGGCTGGGCTGGAATTCCCAGAGAAGCTGTGGCTGCCCCTGGATCCCTGGAATGTCCCAGGCCAGACTTGGAGCAGCCTGGGACAGTGGAAGGTGTCCCTGCCCATGGAAGGGATGGCACTGGATGGAATTTAAAATCCCTTCCAACCCAAACCACTCCATGATTGGGAAGCAGTAAATGTGCAGCTATATTTGAGATTTTGCTGTTAAAAGCTGAAATCCCTCTTCTCTAATAGGGGCAAGAATAACTCTCTGTGATTTGAAGAAAAAGAAGGAAATCTCTTATATATGTTATGCTCAGATCAACTGGATTTTAGACAGCTCCCAGATTAAATGGGGGCAGCTCCCAGATTAAATGGGGGCAGCTCCCAGATTAAATGGGGGCAGTTCCCAGATTAAATGGGGGCAGCTCCCAGATTAAATGGGGCCAGCTCCCAGATTAAATGGGGGCAGTTCCACTCTTCAATAGGGGCAGTTCCCATCTTAAATAACAAGTAATAAACACATGTATGTGACCTGTCAGAGTTGTGAATTTGTATTTTCTGTGCCAATTTCCCTCCAGTCCAGGTCTATGCTGAGGCCCCTGGAGCTGTCCCTGCCTACCCAGTCCCCCAGCTCAGAGAAGGAGACTTTAAAGAAAGAACTTGAGAGCCTGAGGAGCTGCTTTGGGGCAGCCAAGGAGGAGATCAGCAAACTGCAGAGGGAGCTGTCCCTGAAACGCTCCGAGTGCAAAGCTCTGGCCTCAGAGTGCCAGAGGACCAAGGCAGAGTCTGATGGGCAGGTCAGGCAGCTGGAGGATGCTCTGAAGGATGTCCAGAAGAGAATGTTTGACTCTGAGGGCAAGGTGAAGCAGATGCAGAGCCACTTCCTCGCCCTGAAGGAGCACCTGGCCAACGAGGTGGCCTCGGGAAGCACCAAGGTGATGGAGGAGCTCAAGGAGCAGCTCCAGGAGATGAAAACCAAATACGAGGGAGCCTCTGCTGAGGTGGGGAAGCTCAGGAACCACATCAAGCAGAACGAATTGCTGGTGGCAGAGTTCCAGAGGGACGAGGGGAGGCTGGTGGAGGAGAACAAGAGGTTGCAGAAGGAGCTTGAGAAGTTGCAGGTGGAGAGGGAGGAAAGGAGCAGGGATGTCACAGAGCTGCAAGGGCAGCTCAGAGAGACTGCAGCCAAGCTGGCCCAGTCTGTGAGCACAGAGAGGTTCGAGAACATGAAGAGTTTGCTGTCAAACGAGGTGGGGGAGAAAACAGGGAGGTTAGCAGAGCTGGAAGGGGAGAGGGAGAAGCTGCAGGCAGAGGTGGTGCTGCTGCAGAGGGAGTGTGAGAGTCAGAGAGCTCAGCTGGCACAGCGAGTGAGGCCGGAGGAGCACGAGCAGATGAGGAGTGGGTTTGAGCAGAGGAAGGAGGAGCTGGGGAAGGAGATTTCTGAGCTGTCACAGAAGAACGAGGCTCTGCAGAAGGAGCTTGAAAGATTGCAGGCTGATAACAAGGTGCTGAAGCAGCAAGTCCAAGTGCTAAAAACTGAAATTAAAAGCCAGAATGTGCCTTTAAAAATTCATGAGGAGTTGAAGAAAACAAACGATCTGGCTGTGGGTGACCTGACAAAAAAGCTTTTTGAAATAACAAAGAAGTACAATGAAAGCAAAGCAGAAGCTGAGAAGTTGCTGGCAGAGAAGAACAGCTTAAATGAGAATATCAGGCACTTCCAAGCTGCCTACCTGTCTCCAGAGCAGCACGAGAAGGAGGTGGAAGCTTTAAAATCGAATGGGGTTGAGCTTGAAAAGCAGCTTGCTGAGCTTCAGAAGAAATGTGGTGAGGAGCAGGCAAAAGTGGGCAAGCTGGAGGCTGAGAACACAGGGCTGAGGGAGACCCTGAGGGATCAGTACGTGCTGGCCACCACACACGAAGAGGTTAAAACTGTCCTGAACAGCACCCTGGAAAAAACCAATGGGGAGCTGTCAGATCTGAAGGGCAAAATTGGAGAGATAAAGCAAGAGTTCCTGAAGGTAACTGAAGAAAATGGAGCTTTAAAAAATAAGGTGAAAGTCTTACAGAACCAATTAAAGACGGAGTATATAAGTTTAAAAGATCACGAAACCACGGTAAATACTTTAAATAAAAGCGTGCAGGAGCTGCAGGAGAACAATGCTGCCATCAGGGCTGAGCATAAGAGGGGGCAAGATGAAATCCTGCAGCTGCATGCAGAAATTGAAGCCCAGAAGAAGGAGCTGGACACAATTCAGGAGTGCATCAAGTCAAAATACGCCCCGGTGGCCTCCTTTGAGGACAGAGAGCTGAGATTTGAGGCCACAGTGAAGGAATTGAGGGCACAGCTGCAGGAGCAGCAGCAGAGGTGCAGGGAGAGCCAGGAGGAAGCCCAGAGGTGCAGGGAGGAGAACGAGAAGCTCAGGAGTGGGGTGGTGTCCATCCAGAAGGACCTGCAGCAGAACCAGGTCCTGGCAGAGAAATCCCACGAGCTGGAGCGGCTGTGTGCCAGCAGGATGGAGGAGCTCAACCAGCAGCTGAGGGCTCTGCTGAGGAAACACACGGGCCAGGAGGAGCTGCAGGAGCTGCAGGATGGGGCTCTGGCTCAGCAGGTCCTGGCAGGGCACGTGGAGGCTCTGGGGGAGGCTCTGGGTCGCACCGTGGAGGAGCTGCAGGAAGCCCTGAGCAGGAAGGAGGAACTCCATGGTAAAGACATGCTCCAAATCAAGGAGCTGCAGCAGGAGCTGGCTGGGCTGAAGGGATCCTCAGTGCCTCTGGTGGAGCACACCCAGCTGAAGGAAGGGCTGGAAGGAGAAATCACAGCCATCAAATGCAGCCTGGAGGAGAAGGAGGCAGAAAGCAGAGCCAAGAGCCGGGAGGTGCAGAGGCTGCAGGAGGAGCTGCAGCTGAGCCAGCAGGCTCTGGCAGAGCTGCAGAGCCAGCAGCAGCTGGCCATGGCAGAACACAGCTCCGTGAAGAGTGCCCTGGAGGCCCAGCTGAGCAGCATGGCTGGCCACTTGGCCAGCATGAGCCAGAAGTACGAGCAGGCTTGTGAGGACGCTCTGCAGGCCAGGAGGAGCGAGCTGAGCCTCAAGGATGAGAAGGAGCTGCTCCAGCTGAGGAGCTGCAGCATCGAGCAGGAGATCAAGGACCAGAAGGAGAGGTGTGACAAATCCCTCACAACCATTCTCGACCTGCAGAAGAGGATCCAGGAGTCTGCAAAGCAGGTGGAAGCCAAGGACAACAAGGTGAGGTCTGGGGTTCGTGCTCCTGGTGCTCTCAGCTCAGTGTTCAGGGGCTGGGCTGCAGCTCCTGAGGTGTTCCAGCACCACTTTGTGCTGAGCTTTAGGTGCCCAGGGCTGCCCCAAAGCAGCTCAAGTCCTGATTTTGCATTATGCAAAGTTTTTCCAGCCCCTTGTATGTTCTGGATATCATGTAGTATTTAAATCCTGTCAAAGTTTCAGATTTCTGGGGATATCAACCCCTCCTTCCACTGCAGCTGTGCTTGCTGGGCATCTCTGACTTGCCTTGCAGAGGTTCACTGCTCTCCTAGAAATGAGACCTGGAATATCCTGAGATCTCCCTTTTTTCAGTCCCTTGTGTCCCTGCTGCCCTGCAGGGTCAGTGCCTGACACACCCCGGTGCCAGGCAGCACAAAGGGAGCCAGCACATCAGGAAAGTCAAATCCTCTCTCAGCAAGAGACCCTTCAGTGCTTGCTGGGCTTCATCAGGCTGCAGAGAATGTTCAGGACCAGTTTGAAGTGAAACCATCTGTGGGGTTTGGTCTCCAGGTGCTCTTGGGCACCCAACTGTCAGGTTCTTTCCTTCAAAGAGCCAAGCAGTTAATAGCTGCTATAAAGTTGTTTATTGCAGAAGCACATCAGTCTCAAAAGCAAAAAGCAATGGCAAAATGCAGTGGCATAAAAAGCCCCAGCTCTCCCTAATGCACGTTCTTATATAGAAACTTTCCAACAAGCTAAGACACAAACTCAGACCAGCACTTCTTAACCTATTAGAATTCTGGTTTCTTAGCATGCCAGTTATGTGTAAACTGTGTGCATGGCCTGTCTTGTTCTAACTGGAAAATGTGAGCAATATTCTTAACTATGACTTTATGATGTCTGAAGCTAGGTTCTTGGAGCCTCCATGGAAACACCAGTATCCAGGACAATGGTTTCAACCTTCACTAGGACATGTGCTGCTACTCTGGCACCTGAGACCCTTACTCACTGAAAGCACTTCAAACTTATTCTATTTACTCACTCACTCCATCTACTCACTCACTCATTCCATCTACTCATTTACTCTTTCCATCTACTCACTCCATCTACTCACTCACTCCATCTGCTTGCTTGCTCACTCGTGCTAAAACCCAAACTTTCACCTCTGCCTTGTGTGTGAGTGGCTCAACATCCTCCAACCCACCCAGAGGCTTTAATTCAATCCCTGCCCTCTGATCTGGCTCTGGAGGATTCAGGGAGGCTCCAGAGGCTTTAATTCAATCCCTGCTCTCTGATCTGGCTCTGGAGGATGCAGGGAGGCTCCAGAGGCTTTAATTCAATCCCTGCTCTCTGATCTGGCTCTGGAGGATGCAGGGAGGCTCCTGACTGACTGCCTGCCTCCAACAGCCATCCCTTAGTGGAGTTTTCTGTGGGGTTTCTCTTGCAGATAACAGAGCTGCTGAACGACGTGGAGCGCTTGAAGCAGGCTCTCAATGGGCTGTCCCAGCTGACATACAGCACTGGGATCCCCTCCAAGAGGCACAGCCAGCAGGTGGAACTGCTCCAGAGCCAAGTGAAAACACTCCAGCAGCAGCTGGCTGTAAGTGCTGCTCACACAAGGTGCTGTGTGAGTGCAGTAGCATTGCTTAATTCCTTCTGTAAACAGGGAAACGTGGATGTGCCTGCTGGAGCAGGGGCTGGGGCTGCAGCCTCACGCTTCACGAGTCCACCATCCGTTATTCTGTTGTTTTTTGGGTTTTTTTTACCCCCTGAGTTCTTCCTTCTCTGTAAATCTTTCCTCTTCAGTTTGAGTTGCAACACTTGGCAACTTTTCCAGATAAGGATGATGTGAGCAAAGCAGGAGAGTTTGTGTTTGTGGGACACTCTGCTATAATCCTGCCAAGACCATTTGTGGGTGCAGGCTCAGCTTTAGGCATTCCTTACAGAAACCCAGCCGTGTGTTTTTTCTCACCTTGGAAGGGTGAGGTGCTAATTCCTTTGTGGCTTTGAGTTCCTTTGCCTGCAAGCCCGGGGTGTGTTGTTTGTCATGAAGCACTGACAGAGCAGGGGACACGTCCTGAGTGCTGGGATTTTGTGCACACACTTCTGTGCCTCCACTAAAGCTGTGTCTGAGCCAAGTGAGTTCCACTCCTGCTCAGATTCACAAATCCATCAGGAACACAATGCAGAGTGTTTGCAGGGTCGATTCTTGTAGGGCAAAGTGTTCCAAAATGAGCTTGTTTGGAGCAAACAGCTGGTGCTGGTGATGAAACCAGTGTGCAGGGCCAGGAGCTCTCCTGGTCCTTTCCAGCTCAGGAGATCCTGGGATTCTGTGACCTCAGCTCTGGCAGCCTTCCAGCAAAAAAAAGCAGTTTCAACCTGGAAATTCAGCTTTGCTTGCTCTGGCAGTGCCCAGAGCCAGGGCTGGAAAGGACAGATGTTACAGATGTTTGCAGATGTTGGGGGTGTGAGGAGCTCAGCTGTGTCCCTGCTGTGTCTCACAGGATGCCAAGCAGCAGCACCAGGAGGTGATCTCAGTGTACAGGACTCACCTGCTCAGCGCTGTCCAGGTGAGCTGGGGCAGCTGCTGCTGCTGCTGGGGGAGGATTTGGGGACAGGGTTCAGTGTTGGTCACCAGTGTTTGCTCTGCAGGGTCACATGGATGAAGATGTCCAGGCTGCCCTGCTGCAGATCATCAGGATGAGGCAGGGCCTGGTTTGCTGACCTGCTGCTGTGCTTGTGGGACTGAGAACCTTCCTGTTAATTAATATTAAATTAGTGATGGTGATAGCTGCAATTACAGCCTCCCAGCACCAAACAACTCTCAAAGCTGAGGCTTTTTCTTCTCATAAAACACTAAACCAGGGCTGGGGTGTTTCAGGCCTGACACTTCATTTTCATGAGATGGATAAAAGGTAGAGAACATCTTTTAAAACTGTCAAAATGATGACATAGAGGTTAAATTATTTTAATGTCTGATTGACCACTTATTAAAGCAGGACCTACACCCAGAAGCTCCAGTTGATCCTTGAACTTGAACTCTCGTGGGATGGTTAAAAATAAACTGCAGAGGAGTGTGGCTGAGTGTTGTAGCTGTGGATGTCCCTTAATGATTAAGAGAAAAGTGGCTCATTTGTCACACTGGCTGAGCAGGATGTGCTGTGACACACACAGGAAAGTGTTTTGGTGTCTCTTGTAACTTGGCTGGCCAAGTTACAGCCTTTATTTAATATATAAGCTGAAGATTTAGTGCCTTTGCTTCTACAAGACTTCAAAAAAAAAAAAATCAGCTTTTCTATCCAAACACTAACAGTCCCTGCTTTCCCTCCCCCCAAATTGTTCCTGAATGCTTCAGTCCTGACTCCTGCAGGCTGGAGGAGTGGGGCTGGAGTGGGGAGCAGCAGCTGGGTCCCAGGGTCACAATTCCATCCCTCCTCAGGGGTCCCAGGGTCACAATTCCATCCCTCCTCAGGGGTCCCAGGGTCACAATTCCATCCCTCCTCAGGCTGGGGCTGAGCACTCACTGGGGCTCGTGGGCCAGGCGCTGCATTTTCAGACACCAGCTCATGGAACCCTGAGCTGCACATGCTGTGCCTCAGTTTATTTATGGGGGATGATGTCAGCAGTGAGGGTTAATGGAAGAGGAGTTTTTAATTGCTGGGATCTCCCCACGAAACAAAGCTTCATTTCTAACTGAAGGATGGTTTCCAGAAGGAAGTTTTGTGTAAGAACCAAGCCATGGAATTGGTTACAAAGGGAAGTCTTTGAAAGATGAGCCTGTTAAGGAACGGGGCTGTTTAAATGGAGCACCAGTGAGTGCTGACCTCAGCCTGCTTTTTAAAAGCCTTTGCTGGTCCCCACCAAGGGGAATGTGGCATCCTGATGCACAAAAGCCAAACTTTCTCTCCATTTTCCTGAAAAATGAGGGCTGAGGTCAGAGTTCCCAGCTTTGTGCTGTTTGGGCTCCCCCAGCTGCCCCTCCAGGCCTTTTTTTGCAGCACAGTTGTGTTTATCTCCTTTTTTTATCCTCCCTTTTTGGGCAGAGTCTTGTAGGATTGAAGAGGCCACGTGGAGGCTCCAGACAGAGATGGATGGGCAGGGCAGGGCAGTTTTTATATAGAAATACCTTTAATATATTTACTAAATTCGTGTCTGTAGTAAAACAGATCTGCTGCTGCTTTCCTTTAGTTTCTTAGAGGACTATTACAGAAAACATCTCAGAGTAAAGAGTTACTTTTTAGCCAAATGTCTTTTATGATTGCATTACTTGAAACTTATTGGAGAGGATTTGTTTTGTTGTACTAACTGGCCTATTTTGATACTGTGTTTCCTTATCCAGGGAGTTCTAGGTATGTTTTTTCTAAATCTCTCCCATATTAAAACATCAATAAAATGGTTTCTTCTTTTTCTTTTTTTTTTTTTTTTGTTTGTTTGTATTTTAGTGGTCAGTTCTTTTCAAGGTAAATATCAGAGTTTTGAGCTTTAATAGGTGTGGGTTGTGTAAATCCTGGGGAAATGGGGATGTCTCCAGGCTCAGGGAATGAACTGTCTCCTCCCTGGGGAAGGTTCCACATCCATGGAACAGTGAGAGGTCACCAGGATGTCAAATGCCACCAGAGGTTGTTCCAGAGGTGTTCCAGAGGTTGTTCCAGAGGTGTTCCAGAGGTTGTTCCAGAGGTGCCCCTGGAACAGCAGCCCCCCATTAACGAGGTAATGGAGCCTGGAGCTGGGGCTGGCACCAGGTTCTGTTGTCTGACAGCTCTCTGGAAAAGGGAATTTTTTCTTTTTGGGCATGCTGGGGAGTTGGAGTTTACTGCTCTTGTCACCCCGTGCCTGTGTTGCTCTGCCAACTCAGAAAATCACCTGTTAATAGGAAGGCCATACATGTAATTGTCACAGCCATTGGGTCAGATGGATTTTACAGGAAGAGGAAAAGCTGTTGAGCATTTAAGGGCCATTAAATTGTGCAGGTTTCCATCGGTGGGCTGCAGCCTCCTGGCAGCACGCTGCTGGCAGGAATATTTATTTTTACATTTGCAGAGCAGGGGGGGGAATGCATTGCAAAGGAAAACAGGACATGGAAATGGGCTGGTTTTCCACTTGGTGAACAGCTAGTTTTATTTCATAATAATTAGTTTTACACTTCATTAAGTGATGGGGGTTTTGCTTAAATACTTTAAGAATACAGTGGAGAAGGTTTAAAAATTCTCAGCAGGACATCAAGTTGCAGTTTTATAATGGAATGAGGAATTTCTGAGGGAGATGGGATCAGGACTGGGATAAGAATTAGTGAGTTCAGAGACACTTCACTGCATGGTTTGCTGGATTTTGGGGTTTGGAAGGTTTTGACATCTGTCAAATTGAGGAGCTGGAAATTGAGGAGCTGGGAATGGGGGATGGAGGAGCTGGAAATGGGGAATTGAGGAACTGGGAATGGGGAATTGAGGAACTGGGAATAGGGATTGAGGAACTGGGAATGGGGATTGAGGAGCTGGGAATGGGGGATTGAGGAGCTGGAAGTGGAGATTGAGGATCTCAGAATGGGGGATTGAGGAGCTGGGAATGGGGGATTGAGGAGCTGGAAGTGGAGACTGAGGATCTCAGAGTGGGGGATTGAGGAGCTGGGAATGGGGATGGAGGAGCTGGGAATGGGGAGTTGAGCATCTGGAAATTGGGGATCTGGGAATGGGGGATTGAGGAGCTGGCAGGATCTTGCAGGGTTTGGCTGCAGAGCTGAAGTGCAGCAGATCCTTCAGCAGCTGCTTTTACAGGAGCCAGGAGTTCCAGCCTGGCCTGTGCCATTCCCAGGGGTGAGATCCATGTTTTCCTGGCCTGGAAGGGAATGACCCCTCTCCTCTCCTGGGCTGTCAGCAGCTCCACGGAGCTGCCCAATTCCCCAAAACTACAAAAGGATTTTTCTGGATGAAAAAGGCAGCTCAGTGTGTGGATGTCAGGCTGGCACCCTGGAGCTGTGGGAGGTTTTGGAGGGGCTGTGCTGGATCCTCCACGCTGACTCCGAGTGGGAGGGTGCGCTGGGACCCCTGACAAGAAATCCCCACAAATTCCCAGAAATCCCCACAAATCCTGTGTCTGTGTCTGCCCCAGCCCCGGGCTGTGACACCTCTCACATCCCACTCCTGCTGAAAGGTGGAAAAGGAGAGAAATCAGCGGGCGTTGGAGCAGGGACTTGATGGGATGGGGGGGAGGGAATTCCTTGGCAAGCAGCAGAGCCTGGCAGGAGGGAGAGCAGGACCTGGGGAAAAGCTGCCAGGATTCTCCTGGGGCTTCAGCTCCACCTGGAGAGAGGGAAGGGTTCGAAAATGTGATAATTTGGGCATCTCTGGAGAATTCTGGCAGTCTGCTTTTTTTCTTTGTCCTCTCCTGAGTGAGGACATAGACCTGAGGAAGAGGATGCAGGGGGAAGGCTCTGGAGATTCCCTGGGGTGCATCCACAGGGGAATCCACACCCAAGGACACACCACGGGGTCCCGCTGCCACAGCTTCCAGCCCCTTTTATTTGATACGTTTAAAACGGAATAAACGAATTGCAGCTAGAGGGCAGGGTTGGATTGGGATGTTGGGAAGGAACAAAACCTTCCCTGGGTCACCTTTGCGGTGTCTCCCGTGCGATGGATGGGGACTCCAGGGACACATTTGGAACTAAATCACATGGAACAAATAAACCAATCTGTTCCTGAAGCACTGCCGTGCCTTTGGAAACCCCGACACTCACTGGCTGCTGGGGGCTTTTCGGGGTGTTTTTATCCGTTCTGATCGAGTTGTTGCCTTTCTTTTTTTTTTTAAGGTCAGCTGAACAAACCCCACCCAGCTCTGGGGGCTGCTTGGGAGGGTCCGTGCTCAATCCCTGCGGCTGCACGGGGGAGGGGAAATTCCAAATATCCCTTGGGAAAGGCTCTGGTGTCCCCAGATCTGAGCTCTGCTGGCAGCTGGAGTGGGGCAAGCAAGGAAAATTCACTTTGGAGCCACTCTGGGTAATTGTCCCCTGCTCCAGTCCCCACCCAACCTGGCCTGGGGCACTCACGGGGGTCCAGGTGTGTTTGGGGCCCTGTTCCAGGTGTGTTTTTGGGGCTGTGTTCCAGATGTGTTTGGAGATGTGTTCCAGGTGTTTTGGGGCCGTGTTCCAGGGGTTTTGGGGCCGTGTTCCAGGGTTTTTTGGCTCTGGATTCGGGATCACTGCCAGTGTTCCCCTGTGCCATGGGATCACCTGGGTTCAAATCCCTCTCCCTGCAGCAGGATCCCTTTCTGGGAGCAGCTGGAAGGGGCAGTGCCCGTGGGGACAGGGGTGAGGACAGAGGTGGGGACAGAGGTCACTGCCCTGGCACGGGGCCTGCCAGGCCAAGGTTGATTTGCCAGCCCTTGGGAACGTGTCTGAACTGGCTCAGGGAGTTTGATCTGCACTTCTGGGCTCCACTTCCAGCATTCCCATCCTGGATCTGGCACCTCACGGCACAAGGGTGATGCAAACTCTGCAGAGGGGACCCCAGGCTCAGCCCTCTGTGGCAGTTCTGGCACAAACTGGTTTGGTTTCTGCTCTCAGCCCTTTGGGGTGACGTTTCTGTGCAGGTTTGGGTATTCAGGTGTCCATTGTCTCCAGGTCCTTTTTGGGGCCAGGAGGGGCGGGAAGGCTCTGTGATCTTCCAGGAAAGATCAGAACTCGAGGGAGTTAGACCTGGCCTAGCAAAGCTGCTCTTCCAGCTGGGCTGGGGTGGGGGGTGAAGGCTCCTGGCTCACCCCAGCTCTGCCAGATCCACCTCTGGGAGCTGCTCATTCCCGGCTGCTTTCAGAGACGTTGGATTGCCGTGTACTCCTCAATTCCTGCCTGCAGGATCTGCCAGAGCTGCTGCTCTGCCCTGTGGCTCCAGCTCTGCCTTCCCTGAGATGCCCAGGAGAGGCTGGAAACGCTGTCCTGGGATTTTCCTCGGGCTGCAGGAGGTGGAACATCAGCTGTGTCAGCTGGATGCCTGCAGGGGCAAAGTGAGTGCCAGGACATGGGAATGGCTTCCCACTGCCAGAGGACAGGGATGGATGGATGGAGGATGGATGGATGATGGCTGGATGATGGATGGAAGGATGGATGGATGGAGGATGGATGGATGATGGCTGGATGATGGATGGAAGGATGGATGGATGGAGGATGGATGGATGATGGCTGGATGATGGATGGAAGGATGGATGGATGGAGGATGGATGGATGATGGCTGGATGATGGATGGAAGGATGGATGGATGGAGGATGGATGGATGATGGCTGGATGATGGATGGAAGGATGGATGGATGGAGGATGGATGGATGATGGCTGGATGATGGATGGAAGGATGGATGGATGGAGGATGGATGGATGATGGCTGGATGATGGATGGAAGGATGGATGGATGGAGGATGGATGGATGATGGCTGGATGATGGATGGAAGGATGGATGGATGGAGGATGGATGGATGATGGCTGGATGATGGATGGAAGGATGGATGGATGGAGGATGGATGGATGATGGCTGGATGATGGATGGAAGGATGGATGGATGGAGGATGGATGGATGATGGCTGGATGATGGATGGAAGGATGGATGGATGGAGGATGGATGGATGATGGCTGGATGATGGATGGAAGGATGGATGGATGGAGGATGGATGGATGATGGCTGGATGATGGATGGAAGGATGGATGGATGGAGGATGGATGGATGATGGCTGGATGATGGATGGAAGGATGGATGGATGGAGGATGGATGGATGATGGCTGGATGATGGATGGAAGGATGGATGGATGGAGGATGGATGGATGATGGCTGGATGATGGATGGAAGGATGGATGGATGGAGGATGGATGGATGATGGCTGGATGATGGATGGAAGGATGGATGGATGGAGGATGGATGGATGATGGCTGGATGATGGATGGAAGGATGGATGGATGGAGGATGGATGGATGATGGCTGGATGATGGATGGAAGGATGGATGGATGGAGGATGGATGGATGATGGCTGGATGATGGATGGAAGGATGGATGGATGGAGGATGGATGGATGATGGCTGGATGATGGATGGAAGGATGGATGGATGGAGGATGGATGGATGATGGCTGGATGATGGATGGAAGGATGGATGGATGGAGGATGGATGGATGATGGCTGGATGATGGATGGAAGGATGGATGGATGGAGGATGGATGGATGATGGCTGGATGATGGATGGAAGGATGGATGGATGGAGGATGGATGGATGATGGCTGGATGATGGATGGATGGAAGATGGATGGATGGATGGGTGGGATTTTGGGCAGGAATTGTTCCCTGAGAAGCCGTGGTTATCCCTGGAAATGTCCAAGGCCAGGCTGGATGGAGCTTGGAGCATCCTCATCTCTCTGCCTGTGTCCTCCAAACCTCCTCTCCTCCAGCTCAAGGCCATCCCCTCCTCCTGTACTTCGTGTAATGCCTCAAAGTGGCATAAAGGGCACGAAAATTATTCCGTTTAAAAACCTCTTTTATTTTCTTTCTAAGGCCTCAGAACACCTGGGCTCTGGAATGTGCCGCGGAATGTGTGGAGCAGCAGCAGCAGGTTCTGAGCTGTGTGCCAGCACCACCAGGCAGCAGCCGCCTCCTGGCGTTCGACAAGCCACAGAAAAGGATTTTCCCCCGCAGCCGTGGTTTTTGGGATCCCCCGGCAGCTCAGCCCTGATTGCAAACACCACCGCGGCTCCATGACAAGCTCTGCGGCTTCCCCCGGCACTTAACATTCCGTACAAATGGTTTGCTCCGCTCTGGCACCTCGCCGCGGAGGAATTGTTGTCACTTTGGAGGTTTCAGTCAGCTCTTTGAGCCCTCGCCACTGGAAGCGAGAGGAGGAGAAGAGAGAGGAGGAGAAAAGCTCCGTGGCTTTATCCGAGCGCTGGAATCCCTGCCACGCTCGCGTTCGAGAAAACCCCGAGCCTTAACCCTGGGAAAACTCATTTCTAGAAACCAGTGGAACGAGAGGCTGTTTTCAGGCACATGTTGCTCGTTTGGCTTTTATTGCTTTGACATGTCGGCGCTGGAGCGGCGCCCGCGGCGCTGCGGTGCCAGCGGCACACCTGGCACAGCCAGGGCTGCCCTTTCATCTGCCCTGATTGGAACCACGCCTTGGCCCCACATCACACGCTGCGAGCTCCAAACCATCCTGCTGCAGCAAGCCTGGGGGCTTGGGGGTAGGTTTGAATTTTATTTTTTTTTTTATTTCCCTTTTTTGGAGCTGTTGTATGGAGTTTATGTCCTGGCAGAGGCAGGAAACCATCGTGTACAATGTGGCAACCAGAGCTCGCAGGCAGCCCGGCCAAGGGGCTGTAAATTATGGCTTTAATTTCTCGGTTTATGGGCTCTCGTTGAGTGCAGATCAATAGGAAAAAGGTGCACGGAGCCGCGTCTTTTAATTAAAATGCTGCTGGGACCGGGCTGGGGAGGAGCGAGAGGAGCAGCTGCTGGTTCCTGTGCGGGTTTGGGATCCTCTGTTCCCTGCCCCAGGTTCCCAGCGGCCAATTCCCGCCCTCAGAGAACCGTGGAATACCCTGGAACCATGGAAGGGATGATGGATCCAACCCCAGGCCCTGCACAGACACCCCAAAATCCCACCCTGGGTGTCCAAGCTGTCCTGGAGCTCTTGGGAATGTGACAATTCCCGGAGCCGGGCTGTGTTTGCCTCCTCCCATCCCCAGCCAGCTCACCTTGTTTTCCAGACAACAAAACCACGGCGTATTTCAGTGGAATCTCGGTTTAAAACAACTCCAACCCCACCTCACCCCAAACTCAGGACGCTTTCCCCGGGGCAGGATTTTGCCCTGAACAGGTGCACGATATTTTTCTTTGGGAATCATTTCCAAAGCACATCTCCCATCTGTGCCAGAGCCTCTTTTCCTGCTCGTCGCCCTCTGACACCGCCCTAATTAAAGGCAGATCTTAAACCCGAGCCCAGTTTATGTCCCAGCATTCTTGGGAGAACGACCCATCGCGTGAGATCGTTTGAAGTCTTAGTTAACCTTTAATCATTCGAGGCTGAGTCTGGCTTTGATTTTGCTGCAGGCAGAAAATAAAAAGGAAAAAAGAAAAAAAAAAGAAAAAGAAAGGATATTTTGCAAATTCTTCAGGAAGGAAACGTGCCAATGCTGCGGCATCTCTCATCGTGCTGGGAATGCTGTGTTTGGAATCCCTTCGGTGATAAAGGCTGTGGAATGAAAGCCTTTTTTCCATTTCCTTGCTTGGGTTCTGTCTGTTCTGTCTGAGGTACCCAGCAAAGATAAATTCTGTATTCGTGGGTGTGTGCGGGAGGTTCTGGATGGGAGGGATGGCTCTGGGGGGGTCTCAGGGAATTTCCTCTGCTCGGGGAATACCTGAGGAGCCGCTTCCAGGTGTTCGGAGCAGCAGAACCAGGAGCGTTCAATCCCCAGCACGTTCCTCGAGGAATGCAGAGCCAGAGGCTCCCGCAGCCTCGCTGCTCCTTTGCTGTTCCCTTTGGGAGGTGCTGGGCTGGCTAACACGGCGCTGGGCCAGCAGCCAGCTGCAGTGCCACGAGCCGGGGCAAGAATTCCCCACATCCCTCCCACCCAGAGCGAGGAATGGGAGCTGGGCTGGCTCTGGGAACGCTCTGCCTTCCTTGGATCAGCCCTGGAGCTGCTCCCTGCTCGGGTAAGGTGAGCCCAAAACNACCCCCAAAACCCCGAAACCCCCAAAACCCCAGCTCTGCAGAGCTCCCCACCCCTTCAGCTCCTTTCCACCACAATCCCTTCCCCAGAGCTCTCCCAGCTGTTTCCTCCTGCAAAGAGGGAGAAATAAACTCAGACCTGAGCCCTGCTGGAAGTGCTGCCAGCAGGATTTTGTCGCATGTAGGTAAAAGCTTATAAAAGAAAAACCTTTGCAGAACATGGTTCAAACCTTGCTATTCTGACTTAGCCTGGTAGGTTCCCATGAAAAAGAATCGTAAGGAGAAGAATCAGTTCGCATTACAACCTGTTCTTGCAAGGAGGCACCTGCGGAAAATAAAATTCTGTCCCGTAAGAATCCACGAAGAAAAAATGTAAACACCTGTACAGAGAAAGAGCCTGAGCACACACACGCACCAACAGCTCCAAACCAATGAATTTAGTGGCAAAAGAGTTACCGACCAGTTAAACATCTTTAAAAAGTTTGAGTATCTTTAGTTTAAGTTAGTTTAGTTTAAAAGTTTAAGTATAAAGTATCTTTAAAATCCATTTAATGATAAGGTGTAACATTAAAGCGAGGCTTTTTGCCGCTGAAACTCTGAAGTTGTGCCCTTGTTACACACGGTGGTGTTGTGTCGTTATTGGCTGTTGTTGTTCCAGGGAGGGAGGGGAAGCTGGAATTTGGGCTGGGATGGAGATTTGGGGCTGGCCCGGCCGTGCCGACACCCCCAGCGCCCTTCCCGGGGATATTTGGCTTCGTTTTTCCCTGGAGGAGCCCGGGAGGTTCGGGGTTGATGGCAGGGATTATTCCCGGGGGAATTCTGGGCTGGAAAATCTCTCTGCAATCGCATCCTTCGGGAGGGAAGTGCGCTGCCACCTGCAGATGGTGCCAGAGACGGGGACAAAGCTCTCAGAGGGGGAATCCGGGGGAAATGAGCACAGACGGGGAGGAAATTGTTCCAGAGGGTTCAGGGCAGATCCTTTCTCCATCTGTGCCTGCAGGGTGGCCGCTTCCCACCGGAGCCCTCCGGTGTTTCCATTTCGGCTGTTCCACGAGCATCTGCCCCGGCTGGGAATATCCCTGGCGACACTTCCATGACTCTCTCACTCTCAGTGTCCCACACGGGCTAAAATTCCGCCAGGCCGGGCAGGCAGGCTGTGGATTTTCCTCTCCTGGAGCTGCCTGGGGAGCAGCAGCAGCAGCAGCAGCAGCGGGCGCTGCCCTGAGCTGAGCTCTTCATTTCCAGAGGTGTCACACTCGCTGTTCCGAGCACTCCGAGCTGCTCTGATGAAAGCAAGCCCTGCTCCCTCCTGCTGCCCCCAGCACGAGCCTGGTGCCAGGGCCGAGCTGGCACTGGGAGCAGAGCCCTGCCCAGCTGGGCACAGCCTCGGGAAAAGTGTTAATTGGCATCTTTAATTGGGATTCTGGGCTGCGTCTTTCCCTCCTGGCAGGGGGAAGCCTCCTGTGTCCCTCAGCAGCAGGATCTCCCTCGGGATGTCCAGGAGCATCCCCCCATTTGGGCACTGGGGAAACTGGTCCTGGGTAGGAGCCAGGTAGCCCCGGGGATCCCGAGTGCCAGGGGGGAGCCCCGAGTGCCAGAGAGGAGTTCCCTGAGTGCCAGAGGGGACCCCTGAGTGCCAGAGGGGGATCCCAACTGCCAGGGGATCCCGAGTGCCAGGGGGAATCCCTGAGTGCCAGGGGGGGATCCCGAGTGCCAGGGGGGAATCCCTGAGTGCCAGAGGGGGGATCCCGAGTGCCAGGGGCGCCCCCCGAGCCCCCGGGCTGTGATTTTGGGGTGTTGGAGGCAGGGCTGGCTCAGCTCTGCTCTGCAGCAGCTGTGCAGGGCTGTTGCAGTTTGTAATCGAGAGTTTCTCTGAATTTTTCAGAGATCGATGTCTGAGAACAAGTTTCAGAGAACAAGTTTGTATGTAAAAATCTGGGCATTGAGGAGAAATTCGCCTTTTTGCCTTTTTTCTGTTGTTCCTGCTCTCCTGCTTCTCTCCTCACCGCCATCACCACCGCCCAAAAAAAACCCAGGAACAGCAACATTGACCCTGCCAGGACCTTCAGGAGCAGCTTCTACCTCTGACTAGGACTTTGCCTGTTTCGAGCTCTATACCGAAACTTCAGCATGGGCTCGAGCGCCTTTGGCTCTCTGCCTTTCGAAACCGATGTGCCTTCACAATAAACAACTTTACAGCAGCTATTGGCTACCGGCTCTGCAAAGAAAACAACCACGGGGCAGCGGGCAGTGCCCTGGGCACCCGCGAATCACCCACACTCGGGATTTATTCTCACCCGGTTTATTCACCCGCATGTGGCAGCTCTGGGGGGTGGCATTGTCCCTCCCGAGGCTGGGCTGTGTCCCTCGGGAGGTGAGGATTTCACAGCGCAGAGTGAACGAGCCCGTGCGGCCGAGGCGCTGCTGGGAGCGCATCTGGGCGGGGAGCAGAGGGAGCTGCCCCGGCACACCGCCGCAGCTTGACCCCTTTTCCTGCCCGACAGGACCGGTGCCTTTTTGGGATCAAAGCTTTTCACATTTGCTGGCTGTTCCTGGAGAAGCTCAAGTGTTTCCACTGCAGCCCTGAGTGATTCTGGCTGTGCTCCTGCCACCCAGCCCCGCTCTGCTCTCTGAGCAGCTCCTTGAAACTGCAGTTTACAAAAATAAAACCCAGATTAAAGCCAGTGCAGCTGCCCTGAGGTTTAAATCGATGCCGGTATGATGTGCTGCCAAAGAGAGAATTACTCAGGAGTGTGGATTAGAGCTGTTTGTCTCCAGGAAGACCTGGTCTTCAAAGCCAGGGAATTTTCCCAGCTCTAGCTGGTGCATCTTCAGACACGAGGCTCTGGTGCCCTGCTCCGTGGGCACCAGCCTGTCAGCGATCTCTTTTTTATCTCAGCTGCTTCATCTCCTTTCTTCATCTCTTTCTTCCTGTCTGCTTTGGTATTCTCCCATGCTCCTACTTTGGCTGGAATTTGCTGGCCAGGGCTGCCCTGCAGCCTTCCCGGTGCTGCCTCTCACCAGCTGTAAAAACTTCAAGGCTTTCAAAAATATTTTTCTTCCTGTTGGGAGAGAGGTTCCATTTTTTTTTTTAATTTTTTTTTTTTTAATTTTTTTTTTAAATTTTTTTTTCTGGTTCTAAACAGCCCCAGCCCTGCTGAGGGTCCAGGTGCCAGGGGAAGGTTTGGGAAGGGCAGGATTTTGGCTGAGCCCTGGCAGGAGGTGTCTGTGCCATGTCCCAGAGCAGCTGAGCTCGGGCTCCTGTGCCCTGGGGAAGGGAGAAAAGGGCTCA